>JAPTHN010000037.1:0-142500 GCA_026936325.1 Platynereis dumerilii | reverse complement strand
AAATTTAGACATAATTGTGGCAAATTTGATTGACCAGGGCCAATATTTACTGATATATGATTATCTGAAAATCCTTAATATTTATCTAATTTTGTTAATATTGACCTATGCTGCCAATAAAAGTTTTCATATTGTTCAAAATCAGCATGATGATGATGTGAAACATGTCAGGTTTATTTTGACAAAAAAAATGTCAACGACTGGTATGACATCAGAAGGAAATGGAGAGTAAATAGACATTTTAATGATTTTTTGCCTTTTTTCAATCATACATTTCAATGGAAAAAATTGCAACAACTCATGCAATGGCTGTGAATATTAGTCAATAGTGTGTCTAACTACAATAAGACCTAAAGTTAACTAACTTACCCATTACCATTTGGCTTTTCATGCAGAAATATTGGAAAATTGGCATTTTTTCGAATTTTTGGGTTTTTATAAAAATTCATAGGACCAACATTCCAACTGATTAGAGATGTTTAAAGAGGCATAAGTTAGACACCTAAGTGGAAAATTTCATAGATTTAACTTCAAAATTGACTGAATTATACAAGTTTAAAATAATAGTATTTTTTCATATTTTTGGTAAATTGTCGTCCGTTCAACTTTCTCAGAGCATTTAGACCCACAAAAAACACATCTTGGGTATTTAATACATACAATATGCCAATTTCAGTGTCAAAAGTACTGCAGTTTTTTAGCTCTGTCACAGAAACAAAAAATAAACAATTTTTCACATTTTTCAATGATTGTGAGAAAAGTATTAATGTCATGGGGATTAGACCTATGAAAGGCTCAACTGGGATAAAAGATACAATATTTACCCAAAAATGATGAATATGCATGCCATAGTTTTGGCTTGACACCCAATGCACAAAAAAATATTTTTTCACATTTTTCAATAATTGTGAGAAAAGTATTAATCTCATGTGGATTAAACCTCTAATAGGTACAACTAGGATAAAAGATATAATAATGTCCCAAAAATAAAAAGTATACATTCCATAGTTTTGGCATTACTCCCAATACACAAGTGGGACGCCCGTTATCCGGACGCCCAGCCGCCCGCCCGCCCACCCGCCCGCCCGCCCGCCCGCCGGACGGACAAATTTTCCCAAAGTAACTACAATACCCGTCGGCAATGTATACATTGCCGAGGGTAAAAAACTCTTGGAACAGTGAATATAAGTAGTTATACCATTTGACACCTCTGTCAGCCAATCACATTACAGTATTACAGGGGAATAATTCCCATATTCTTTGTTGTCCAGTTATCCTCTCATGTTTGACTGTTTCAATGTTTGTCTTATGGTATAAGCAGTGGCATAACTGGGGAGTCTCGAGCGGGGGGGCACCTGGGGGGGCACAGGTCCAATATGGGGGGCCTGTGCCCCCCGTGCCCCCCGTGCCCCCCATAGGGACGCCACTTGGTATAAGCCGGTGATTCACAATGGGATCAGGAATATGTGTTTATCACACGTCGGCCTAAAGTTCTCGAGTGATAAATCACATATTCCCTCTCCCGCGATGAATAACCTTTACTAATGTAAACCGGACTGCCTTGGAATGGTCCAGCCAGCGGTCCAGCCAGCGGTCCAGCCAGCGGTCCAGCCCTGGTCCCTGTACCACCTAAATACCACAACTCCCACAAAAATCAATCAAGTTCCAGTGATTTTTCATGTATCATAAGAATTTTGTCATCTGTGAAAATGAAATTATGTCATAAAGTTTGTTTAAAGTTCAAAGTTAAACCAAAATTTTTATCATAATTTCCAAAAGGCCGATGAACCACTCCTGAACCGGTCAAGTTACAAAATTTGACCACCTTATCCTGGACCGGACCTCTTAGAATTGCAAATATCAGACCACCCTAAAAGGTGTTCCCTTCTTCATGACTAAATTTAAGAAATCTGGGAGAAAGAGTTTCACCAAAGTGCAGTGAAAATCCTACAAATGTAATCATGGTCAATGTATTTCAATGTAGTGTGAACAGGCTTTTCTTTTTTTTTTCTTTGGGTCTGGGTCTAGTTGAAAAAGCACAAATGTCAAAGAAGCATAATGAGCTAACAAATATTGATGGGCCTAAATGTTTTCTACATGTGATGAATAAAACCTTGTGCAAAAAAACGAATGTGCATGACATTTCCATGATATTGTTGAGAAACGCGTTTTAACCCCCAGAAATATAAAGGGCACATTAATAAATTTATATTACGCGAGATGGGCTCCAGACGCAATACAGATAGCAGTATGGCAGTATAGTTTGAAAGAAGATATCAACATTTTTAAGTTTGTAATGTAAAGGACACAATGAAAGCAAATTTAAGCTCTCTGTCAATGCATCCAAAAATTTCCCCGAATGAAATTAATTCAAAGACTTCGGCTGTAGTATTAAGGTGACAAGAAAACTATGTTATTGTTCAACAATCAACAATGGCTTTCAAATCTTATTTTTGGTAAAACAGAGAGGTTTTTTTGTATGTAGGATAAGTGTGACATTGGCCAAAGAGCAGTCTGCAGTGTGCACAATATGCAATGGAAATCAGTATTGCTGCAGTGGTGTACTGCATGCAGGTATTCAGGGGGGCACAGAAAGAACTGCAGATGCATGCAGTGTGCATATATATACAGTACCTCTGGCTGCTAATTCAACCCCCATTCCCAAGTTCCAAACCACACCAGGTATCAAACAAGGTCCAAAAATCCTCCCTATACTATCATGTCAATTTAAGAAACCAAACTTACCTGAGTTGCGAGCTAATGTCTCTCCGTTATGACCAAATGGTATCACTGCCAAACGGTAAATTAAAATGGGCTGCCTCTAGAATGGGCAATGGCTCGTGCAGCCAAGCCCCTGCTCCACAGTTGCAGCAGCTATGTCCCGAGTATACAGTTTCGTGGGCACCCCTCACCTGCGCTAAATATAAGCAGTTGAACAGGGGGCTGAGCAGTTAGCAGGAGACTGCAGTGTGCCACTAACAACTTAAGGTGCAGCAGTTCACCTATGCTTTGTCTCTGTTGCCTACAATATGCAATGCACAAAAATGATGATCATTCAGTGCCCTTCACAGAGCTAAGAGGGCTGCACTTACCGTATCTTTCACGACTTTCGTGACTACCAGCTCTTCATAAAATTCCTCATTGTAAAAGTTATACACTCTTCATCAAAATGCTGGCTTAATGGGATTTTCAAAGACTCAACACTTCAAAATTCTAAAATTGGCCATTGAATCACCTTTCTTTTGGCAGCCCTTGAAAAGTGTATGATTCATATCGAAATATCAACAAAAGATTATGACAAAACAAGAAAGACACACTAATTCAACATTTATATGAACCATAAAATGTCAACTTAATCGTGCATGATTTGTACAGCCAACTTGTTTTAATTTGCTTCTTTGCAGCATGCAGATAGCCATTCTTCAGTGAGAGTCACTTGCGCCTGGTTCAGATCAGTTGGCTGAACTGCCCTCTTGGGCGCATAATAGTCCAAGATGTCCCCCGGAGATGTCCCTGTAGGTACAGTATCTTGCAGGTTCAAGTGAGGTTGCTAGACAAAGAAAATAATTTTCAAATTTTCAAAATTTTCATAACCAATCTGTTATTAATATGAAGGTATACAACTATACATAGCCTAATAATTTATAAAGCTCCTGGAGCGTTATGGTCAACCACTGGGCCTGGGGTGTGGGTTCAAATCTCAACCGGGAAACTCAATTTAGTTCGAGCAAATGGGACATAAAATGAAGGTGGGTTGTATCATCGACTTGTATATGCAGTATTGTACAGTACAATCCAAAATAAAGTAAGAAAATGTTCTGTCAGAAGTCCTTTGTTTACCTATTTTGCCCTCCTTTCTTCTCTCCACCCCAAATCTCCTTACTACTACCTTCGACTCCTCACGACAGCCTTAGCCTATTAAGACAGCTACCAATGTAATTGCAATTGCAAAGGGGCACAATATCAAATAAAGCAAACACAATTGGGGTGAGGGAGTTTAAATTGGTGTTGTTTAAATGCAATTTTAAAGTAATTTTAAAAGGTTGTTTCAAGTAGGTAAAGGTAGGAAGTGATTCAGAGGTAGCCGAAAGGTGTGAAAGGGTAAAGTAGTGGCTGATTCTTACTTCCTGCTGGGGTAATCGTACTTTATTTTGGTTTGTACTGTATGACGGGTCAACTGGAAGACCCTATCCCTGTATGTGCCAGACTCCCAGTCTTCTCATGGATCATCATCACACAGCACCAAAACTTGAGATGCTACTGTATGGGAACCTTGGGTAATGTTGCCCTTTGTCTCTGCCCATGGCACTCATTTGCAGTTGTCCTGAGCTGTATATCATTGTGAAATGCTCATTTAAAAGTTGGTTACCGGCAATGGTTACAAACTACCAAATTAGAAATGATCACGCATACTTTGGAACTGTAAATTCTCCATTATATCTTTGCAAGAAACTTGGTTGTCTGAAAATCACAATGTAAACATACTGAAACTTAATGGATATAATTTTATACATGTGCCAAAATTGTCAAGTCAGCATGGTGGTGTTGCTTTTTACATTAGAGATGGTTTGAAGTTTAGTGTTATCCCCACGGTATCAGAAACAAATATATTTGACTGTATGTTTATAGAAATAACACTTGATAAGAATGGCATTGGAAATGGTAGTAAATTCATTGTGGGTAATATATATAGACCTCCTTGTAACAGCGTAGAAAATTATCAAACTTTCATCAAAGAGATGGATAATATTCTCTCTCGGCATCAAAACACTAATCATGTGATACTAACGGGAGATTTTAATTTCGATTTACTGAAACTAAGAGAAAATGAGCATGTAAGTTCCTTTTTTGAAACAGTCTTAAGTCATGGTTTAATACCCAAGATAACAAAACCTACCAGAATAACAGATCACTCTAAAACTTTAATTGATAACTGTTTTGTAAAGACTAATAATTACTTTAATGCACCAGCAGGCATATTATTACAAAATATTTCAGATCATCTGCCTTACTTTGTTAGTCTTGATTTCCTGAAGACTACGAAGCAAATGCATAATAACTATGTTACAATACAAACAAATAATCCCTCTGCTCTAACTAATTTTAGAAACGAAATAAGATTAAACTGCACTATGAATAAATTCATTAACCAGTCTGAATATATCTCAACACTGATTATGATATCTTAGAAGATATCCTAAAATCTGCGTTTTGAAATCATCTTCCAACAAAGAAAGTTAAATTCAACAAATATAAACATAAAAGCACACCTTGGATAACAAGAGCTATAATTAATTCTATTAAATTCAGAGACAAATTGTACAAACGTTTACGTGCTACTCCAAACATAGACCCCATCCATGAAACTCTAAAAATAAATCTGCACACATACAACTCGATACTCAAGAAAAGTATTAGAGGGGCAAAAAAATTGTATTTCCATGAATGTTTTGAAAAACATAGAAATGATATTAAAAAAACATGGGATGTAATTACAGATATCACTCAACCTTCAAAAGATAACTCTCATCCTGACCACTTCATTATTGATGACCTTCCTTGCAATGATCCAAACATAATTGCAAACAAATTTAACAATTTTTTCATCAAAATTGGTCCGTCTTTAGCAGATAAAATTGCTCAACCGCAGGGATTAGATTTTAAAAATTTCCTTGATAATGATAATAATAACATATTCCACTTCCAAAACGTGAATGAGGAATGTGTTCTTAAAATTATAAACACACTGAAACCAAAATCTAGCTGTGGCGTTGATGGAATCTCAAATAAGCTGCTTAAAGAAATTAAACTTGATATTCTTAAACCCCTTACCCTAATAATTAATCAAAGTTTTGAATCAGGAATCTTTCCAGACAAATTGAAAATTGCGAAAGTGCTCCCAATCCATAAAAAAGGAGAAAAAATTATATATTCGACAACTATCGACCTATTTCAATTTTACCGAGCTTGTCAAAGGTCTTTGAGAGAATCATGCATGATCAAATTTATGACTACTTTAGAAGCAATCAACTATTTTATGATAATCAGTATGGCTTTAGAAGTGGTCACTCTACAGAGCTTGCTGCCTTGGAATTAATAGACAGGGTAATACTCTCCATGGATAAAAAAGAAATTCCATTGACGGTTTTTATTGACCTCTCAAAGGCCTTTGACACTCTTGATCATGAAATTCTCTTATATAAACTACAAAGCTATGGATTTGCAGGGAACTCTCTGTTGCTCTTACGAAGCTACCTCTCAAATAGAAAACAGACCCTTGAAATATTTGATGTCCAATCTGATTACCTAACTATTCAAACAGGAGTGCCACAAGGATCCATTTTAGGTCCCTTATTATTTATAATATATCTAAATGATCTGAAACAAACATGCAACATCTTTCAACCTATAATCTACGCTGATGATACAGCACTTTACACTGTATTAAAAAGCCGCCTAAATCAAACCAATACCATTAATGATGAATTAAATGTCATTAATAACTGGTTTAAACTTAACAAATTATCTATAAATGAAGCAAAGACAAAAATGATGAGGTTCCACACTAAACAAAGAAAATTAAATCCTATAAATATTTTCATAAATGACAAAAAAATTGAAATTGTAAATGAATTTAAATACCTTGGTATTATCCTGGATTCCCATCTCACATGGAAACCTCATTTAAACATGATTTCCCAAAAAATTGCAAAAACAAATGGCGTGATGAATAGAATGAAGAACATTCTACCATGTAACATTCTAAAAACTATTTATAATTCTCTCATTTTGCCTTTCTTAAATTATGCATTACTTGTATGGGGAACAAAATCTGAACAACTGCACAAATTGCAAAAAAGATCGGTTCGTATAATTGTAAATGCCAAATATAATGCACATACTGAACCAATTATGAAAGTTTTAAATATTCTAAAAATTAGTGATATGCTTAAACTCCAGGAGATGCGCTTTATATATAAACATCAAAACAGAACCTTGCCCAAGTACTTTATTACAGACATGTTTGCAACAAGTTCACAATCATAACACTAGAGGAAGATCTATTTTAAGAATTCCTCAAAGCGAACATGCTTTTGTGAAAAATAGTATTAGATACCGTCTACCAAATCAATATAACAATCTCCCCACTGATATCAAAAATAAAAATTACAACACATAGTTATGAGGGTTTTAGCAAATATGCTAAGAAATTTTTGCTTAGTACATATAACAATACCTGTAATAGGGTTCATTGCTATATTTGCCATAGATAGTCTGGCTGACTAAGGTAAAGAAAACCTGATTGGTTGAGAATATGCTAACTAATTTTCTGTGAGTATGTTCAAATATGCTCCAGTAATTTAATGCAATGTCTGATCTACTATCATTTTATATATATCATGTCTGGCGATTGTCAAAGATTTTAAAATTTCTGATGGAATGTCAATGATAATAATCTAGTCTACTTTTTTTAAATATCATGACTGGATCTTCCCTATTCCCCAGGTTGGCTTGTCGCTAGCGACAAGATCCTTGTCTTAGATAGGTCATCCTGTCCACAGAATTTATTTTAATTGTACATGTTGTATTTAACTAGAGTTACTTTTCTTGAAATCAATAATAAGTTCAAAATTGTATAATTTTAATTTTGTGGAGAAATAAAATTCTTGAGTCTTGAGTCTTGAGTCTTTGGAAGAAGTGCAATTAAACTGAATTTTAGCCATCCTTCTCGGGCTTACACCTATTTCTTAATCTTCCTACTTGAGTTATGTCTATCTTTTGCCCAGAGAATGCTTGGTAGCTGTTATCAACACTTCTTGCTTACCCCAAGGGACCCCATGCCTTGACCAAACAATTGCTAAGACTACCCATCCACAATGTTAACATTACTGACTTGATTTCTTGCCCTAAAGGCAATACTGTTATCTGAGACGTCAACATAATTGATATGGACACTGGTCACTTGCAAAACACTCGATAATAATTGAGATAAAGGCCACAGCTAGACATAACATAATATCACATCTTCAGGCCAAAAATAGTTGGTGCACTGCTTGATCATTCATAGCCCTATAGGCCCCTATGGCCCTATACCTTACAAAGTATTTGTTACATGTATCATTTTGTATTTCGTTGATATATATGTTCCCATGCAAAAGCCCATAATAATACAACAAAAGGTAGGCTATGCATCATTTTTTTAAAGAAAGCAAATGAATTAATTTCGGGTCTTTACTTGCATGTCAGGGAAGGACCAGCAAAAAGTTGTAGTCGCAAAGGAGTTTTGCCACAAATGGTCACCGTTGCGGGTGACACGCTAGAGCATGAGTCATGCGTCCAACAATAAATGTGACAGTTGCTCTTTAACAGGCCACAGAATTCTTTAAATGGTGTTTGCAGCTCAGCAAAAAGAAGATTTAAGAATATGCTTGTTCTTGTTAAGAATAAAACATAATATTACATTTTGCAAAATATAAAGGTGCACCCCAGTTTAGAAATTGGCTTAATACATGAACCTACACAAACATGGTTGCAAAGAAAAGCGACTTAAGAAGATCTTGAAAGTTAATGGAAGTAAATGGGAAAAGAGCTGAAAAGGGTGAACTGACATGAATCATTTCAATTTTGATTGAAAAGTATTATTTCTCGTCTGAGTAGGCTAGTACTTTATAGGTGTCCGTTTAATTATCTTTTTAAAATTAAGGTGCCAAAAGGACGACTGCCGCCTGGACACTTTAGTCCACCCAAAGATGCATACTCATGGAATACCTATTATTCATTTGTGCAGAAGATCTTAAAAGTGGAATTTAGGAAGACAAGTTTTCAACTTTTGAAAAAGTATGCAATATCTCTCATAGATCTATCTGGTAGATCTGTGGATTGCCTGTAGTTTTAGCAACTACTCAAGCCATTAGGTGGAGCACCATTAGTACATTCAAGTACTGCAGAGCCTCTACAGGAAAATGTTGGTATTACTAAAGTGAGTCATTGCCAGTGTGTCAATACATTGCATGGCCTTTGGACATTACAACAAAATAATGAGAAAACAACTGTGTGTCACAAGCAGGCAACATACCCCAATTACCCATTTCCCTCGATCCATCACAAATTTTAACATTTTATCTGAATTAATTTTCTTGATCATCCATTCATGTTTTATGTCACACATATATTTGCCATGCTGTAGGCCAAACTTTAGAAACAGTGTGCACTGCAGTCTCCAGAAATTGGTTATGTAAATGGGGTAGAAGTAGGCAAAGGATTCTCAAAGGGTAGATTGAAAATGGACTAAAATGTTTTGTTTTTAAAAGTGTGGACATTTTTAATTGTTATTGATTCATAACAATAACATTGAATAACATTAAAATTAACAAGGTAAATACTAAATACCAGTGGGTAAATGTTCATTTTACATCATTACTTATTAGTGCTGAATGCAAGTTATAAAGCGACACGAGGAGAAACTAGAAAAAACATAACAAACTAGATAACTGTAATCACAGAAGGTGTATTTTAAAAGTAAAATCTAAAAAAACAAAAGCAAATGCTTATGAAATGTTCTGTAACTTTAATAATGTCAAATTATATTGTACTTTGAGCAACTTCAATTTCTGAAGTCTCTCTGCCACAGAGGGCTTGTGTAGTCTGGGATTGGTGTTCTTCCATAAACTTTTGTGGGTACATTTTTCTCTAATCAGAAGAAAATATAGACCTATCAAGGCAGGAAGAGAGATATTACAGCAAAGAAATTTAACGCTATTGTAGCTAACTTTAACAGGCTACTTAGCTCTAATATAAATTTATATATATATATATGTACTCTCTGCACCAGAGGGACTTTAGAAATTGAAGTTGCTCAAAGTATGTTGACATAAGTTATATATACATAAACACATACATATTGTATATAAAAAACATGTCAACATAGGCTACTACATAGTCTCAATAAACATTGGCTTTTGTTTTAAATTTTATATTAAGGCAATACCTTGTGTGATTACTAACTGATTAATTATCTACATTTTGTTTTTGCATATATGTTTTTCCTTTCCTATATATAGTGTCTTGTATTTAACTAACTCAAAACTTTAGAAATTCCATGAGGAAATGATACTGGATAAAATAAACACTGCCTAGCTGGGGGTTTTAGTTTAGTAAAAATTCAGACTGCTCTGGTAAACATTACAAATATATAGCTGGGGAATTACACACACTGAAAGTAAACAACATTTGAAAAGAAAGCATTTGCCTGGCAAGAAATGGGACACACAAAAAAACGTGTTGACTGGGTTAAGTGATGAATACGGAGGTTTCGATTATTAGTGTCTTGAACATTGATGCTTTAGAAAATTGATAGAAACTGGAATTGTCTTCATGATTCAGCTCCGAATGACCTTGGATGGAAAAAGTTTTTTTTTTTCAGGTTTACTGCCACTTGCAGTGTATTGGTCACAGGTTCAGTCCTGCTCCAATGACTCTGACTTGTTCAGAAATAGATAGAACTAGATATACCCATTGAGGGACATTTTGAGGGGGAATGGAGCGATCACCCGCCTCCCGACACCCCATTATATGTGAAACCAAGAGGTAGATTGCCAGTGATGGCACTGGAAATATTGATAGGGAAATGATGGAAATCTGCAGTTTGTCTGAAAGCATGTGCTTTGATTGAAATGGTAGAGAAATACGTGAGCAGGGAAACTGGGAAAAGATGTGAATGGATGTCAGGGAGTATTGGTGATGAAAAAGAGTTAGTGATATTTTGGCACATTGTGCTTGAACATGAACCTGGGCAAAGTGAAAAATGCATTGGTGATTGGATTGTGCTATGCAGATTAGACTTGAGAGATAGTGTGTAGGAGGTTGGATAATAGTTGAGACATGTACATACGTTTAGGGCTTGGAAAGAGCTTTAAAATGAGGGTAAGATGAGGGAGATACGATGAGTAGAAGTGGGTCAGCCAGTGTGCAGGCATGGGAACAGCTGACACTGGAGTGTGTGGATGGTTTTGGCGGGAAGAGAGACGATGGTGCCAGGCTCTGGCGTGAGCAGGCAGTGAACTACGATGGAGATTCATGCGCCCCTGGTGGGGAAAAACAGTAGAGGCAGAAAACGTAAATAAGGGAGCTGTTTCACTGTTATTTGCTGTTATCTGAAGGACAGGATAGATCAATAAGGATAGATAGATAGTTTAGGTGAGTGGCATCGCTAGGGGAGGAGTTTTTAGCTGTTGCAGGTGTGAGCATATCACGTAAGGTTTTTGTATTTTATACCGGCAGGGATTGAAACTGATGTTCAATGAGGTGGTCCAAAGTTTCATCCAAAACAAAAAAATATATAACCATAACTGATAAACATGTCTTATGAGCTCCCTGCTTCAGCAATCTTCTTCGACAGATGACTCATATAAGCGATATTGATTCCTGCAGTCCCATGAATATGAGTCATTACCTGGTCACTAGTGACTCATCAAAGGACCATTTGATCATGACTCATAATCTTTAAAATCTTTCTCTATTTCGTTTTCCTTCTTCAGCAGTCGACTTTACACTGTGTACGGCAGTTTACTCTGATGTATTTGTGATTATTTGTTTATTACACAGCACTGTTAAAATTTAATCATTCTGTAGCTTTATAAATAGTCCTTGATGTCCATCAAAATGCTGAAAAGTCAAAATTGTTATAAAACAAACACACATGCCCTATATATGGCATTTCATAATTAAAATTCAATATTTTTCCTTTGCCATATCATATTAATATATGTAAAATGAGTCACCAGAGGCCATATATATATCATAACAGATTATATATATACACACATATCATAACAGATTATATATATATATAAACATTTAATATACAAATTCACAAATATATAAAAAAAATTAATTTCAACAGATGTAAAATGTTTATCACATCTCCTATCACCATTTATGCTGATTAAGCTGTTTCTGTCCTCATTTTTTGACAATCATCAATAATTTCTGAATTTTTATTTGATTTATGAACTGTATGCTGCACAAGGTGAAGGTTTCTGACTATGGATTTTGTGGAGTGTAAATTTATACATGTATGTGTTTGTTATCATGTCATGTGTGTGAAACATAACATGCAAAACAGACAACTACACCAAATAAACATGTATTGTACTTAAATTTAGAATTTATTCTATTAATTAACCAGACAGGTTGGCACCTGTGGATCATGCTGCGAACATAAATTTAAAACAAATTTAACATGCTCTCTATGACCAAATGGTCAAATACATTATTTTGAATATATTCAATAAGAGTCTTATAAGACATGTAATTCAGGCCAAATATTGAGAATTGTTGGGGTGTTCTGCTGCCTCTGCATTACCCTTTCCATCAAATGGTTGCAAAGTTGTTGCAATTTTACAATTTGGGAGTACCATGCACAGCATGATTTGAACAATCATGTGCTGGATTCCATGAACCACAAAATCAGCACCATTTTCATTTATAACACGATTACCAACCAGTTTACATGTATGAAGTGGATTTACCCATCTTCACCACAGCATCAAATGACAGGCTCATGATTAAATTGTGGTTGCATAGTAAACTTTCAGAGGAATAACAAAAACCCTAACTTTATTTCATAGTATTGAAACTTTTCAAAATAAACAGTAATTATGAAAAGTAATTAGATAATAACTTAATTAATTTTTGTTTCATATTATCACTAGTTACAAAAATTCCCCTAAAACTTGATTGTAATGACAATAACATAACTTTTTGTAAAGGCCAGAATTTTCGAGTCTTGAATGTCAAAAACTTGTCGACGGCAACAAACTTTGGCATTAGCCACAATTCCTAGAAATCCTGTGAGGCAGCCAAACAGCCATTATTAAAAATCAACATTGGCGAAGCACTCACCGACGCACTTGTACAACTCGCCAACACACCACTAAATTGATTCATAAGTACATATATATTTGGTAAAAGATTGGTGAAAAATGTATTTATATGGGTTTTTAGAAGATAATTTGTAGCTGCTATTATATCAGTACATGGTATTTTTGCTGTTAAAAGTCACTTGTAGGTGTCTCAAGGTGAAATTGTCTGTGGCGGCAGGCTAGATGTCTGCATCACAAATTCAGTTTTTTTCTTATCACATAATATAGCACTGGGTAGAGGGAAGGGGATGCGCTACTATCAGATGGTGCTCCCAGTCTAGTGAAAATGAGAACTGCATGCTGCTGCCACCTGGCACAAAAGTTGACTTTGTATGCTACAGCATTGCTGTCCCAAGGAATAGTTCCAATTTCATTGCACATTCACAAAATTTCTATTCAACATTGATGTATACCAGAGTCAGACTCGGCAATCACATTCTCTAAGGAAGCAGACAATTAAGGCCATCAGCACACTCAGAAACAGCCCCGGTTTCTTCCAGACAAAATTGTGTGAGTTCCTCAGACTGAAATGATGTGGACCGCTTTCAGGAGCTCGCGGAATAGCACACTGGTCACTAGGTGGCAACACATGACAACATATGTTCTGATCTGCCAAGGCTGGAAAAAGAAGTGGCAATGTAACAGCGGTCCACTTGTAGACAATGGTGCTCCCTTGATTGGATATTTACAGGATGTGTAGCATTGACCCCAAGACCAATCATCACCCTTTTCACTTAATTTCAAGCAGCACTGCATCATGCACCAATCTGCACCAAAATAGTAACAGAACAAATACTTTTTATTGTTCAATAGTGGAAGAAAACACCTTTTTTTCTTTTCAAACTTGAATACTTAATTTTCTGAAATTTCAAGACCGTTAAATAAAGGCGTATCTGAAGTCTAAAAGTAAAGCTACTATAACGCGCATAAATAAAATGATCAAAACTTCCAGGTGACCAGTTTCACTTTTAGATTGCTTTGATGACTTGTGAGCCCTGGATCTGATTTGAGATTAACATCTTCTTCGCAGTTTCAGAAGATAAGGTAAATGATGTATAATCAAAAAACTTCCTTCATGCAAAAATTGTTGAGAACATAACAACAAATTCAATTTTCCATTATTTATCCCAACTCCGCAAGAAAATGACAGCCTTCATAGATAAACACATTGATATGCCCATTTTAAGACATTTCAACATCCTCTAAAGCATGAAATTAAAATTCACATCAGAACCAAATTTTCTGTACAAAAGAAAAGAAATTGAGAGCCCTCCCTTTAAACATCTGAATATTCTTGCCAGGTCAATTGGGCTTTGTTTATGCAAAGAAGTTACAGATGCCAAGAAGTTGATAACCTGTATAAATTACATTTTCTTATTAACATTCCACGGCATAAGTGTTTTTTTGTTATGCATTTAAATAATTTTTCTTTCAGTTTTTTTTTCATCCTAAGAAATTGGATGCTGCACATAATTTCTGCATAGTTGGACAATATAGAATTACCTAGAATCCAAAAAATTATTGAAAATATTTGGTTGCCAATTGTGTGAAGTTCAAGAACATTTGCGAAAGTCTGCAGTCAGATTGCTCTACAATTTTACAAACATTGTGAGGAGTCATTTACAAAGCACAGGTGACAGATTCCATTGGGTGACCAAACCATGCATCAGTAGTAATATAAGGAAGGTTCTGCACTGCTGAATATCTTGATCCTGTCACAAGCCCAGGACGACCTCAGTGTCTCATTTCATTGGTCAATCTGATCTGGGCCAATAAATTGGGGCAACGAAGGTCATGAAAGCTTTTAGTCAATGGTGAAGTGTCTTACGAATTGATCAACCTTGACATAATCCCCCGATTGACAGTTATTGTTTAGTGTTGGTTTCTCTTGTTGTCAAAACCTGTCCAGGTGTTATTAATTGGCTGTCTCTGAGAAAACCATGCAGGTTGTACAGTAAAGTGAAACGTGGCCCGAGCCGGATTTTAACAAAATTTCACCAAATGCCTTTTAAACACAATAATGAAGGTTGGTTAAGTCCGTTTTTCTATGATTTCAATTCTTCCTTGATTTTACCCCACTTGAAAATAGGGTGTCAAGTGTGACGCAAAATTCCTTTAACATGGGTTTCAATGGGAAAACATGCCAACTTTAGCACTATAGGAACCAGAGCGCAGCGCATGGTTTGAAAATTTTATGATGGAGGATGATTACACATGACTTGAATATTCTAAATTCACTTTTTCTAGCGTGGAACACTCCTTCATAAGCCAGATATAAGCATTTTTAGATAGCGGAGGGTGGTAAATTTCTCTGCGTTTCACAAAAAATTAAAAAATACTAAAAATGTCATAATTCTGCTAAGATTTGTCCAAATTTGACAATTTTAGTGTCTAACTATATGTTTTGGGCAATTCCGCACCTCTTGGGATGACTTTTATTTTGATTGGAGGTCAAGGTTTTGACTAATGTCAAGGTCAAAGTCAATTTTTTCTGTAATTTTATGATATTTCAAGTTTTAGTCCCCGATATCTATCAAAAAGTCCCATAATATCAATGCTTATTCAGCATAAATTGATTTTATAAATTTCTAGCTATATGTCAGTATCCTAAACTGTATCAAAAACCTGTTTTTTTTTAACCGTAGGGGGCACTTTCAAATTTTCGAAATTTCATAATTTTTTCAAATTGCACGTTAAATATTTTGAAGATGTCCATCGATCATTGTGCATTAATAATTCAGAGTTCAATGGATTGCTGCTATTGCATGAGAGTCAAATAAGGGATTCTGGGCCAGAAAACAGACCTTAGAATATGATATGAATGTTTTCGGCGGCCATTATTGAAAATGTTGTCACCTCAGTTTATGTCAAAACTAATAGAGATAACGGAAAAGTTTTTGTTTCTATACCTATGTTTTCAGGGTCAAGGAATAACACAAAAACATTTTTATCATTGTATGTTATGTAATATATGTGTAATTTGGCTGCCATAACAACAAAAATTATCTTTGCTGATATCTGCGGAATATTGGAATAATTCTTAGGTCTATATCTATGTTTACATGGTCAGGGAATATGATACAGTTATATTCCATGCTCAATATGCTTTCAAGTACACACATTCATGCATTGATAATTGGACAATTTCACTTTAGAAAATGGGACGCATAAGGTATTTTGTAGTGTGAGATTTAGGGATGTTTTTTTACATCAGCTTTTCTCTTGAACTATAATTTTGGGGTAATAAGTGGTGCCATCTGCGCTTGGGCAAGTAATGCCAAGTCAAAGCTTTTATGTCAAATAAAAACACTGTGGCTATTGTCAAAATGCAAGTCACAAAACTGATTAACCTTGCTGTTCTTCACACAATATCTTTTGATTACATTTTGCTTGCTTGATGGAATGGAAAAAAGTGGTATTTGACCTCACCACAATTAAAGATGATTAAATTAATACAATTTTAATGTCATTGTTCACCTGCTCCCTACAGGAGCTTTTTGTTAAAATCAGCTGAGTCTTATCCGGCAAGGGTCAAAGGGTCGCTCCTTATTCTTGCAAGCCAGTTCTGTTATCAACAACCTTCCTTATGGCTCAGTTAAGGCCCGCTGCAAAGTTGCCTGCCTACGTCACATGAACAGTTTGAAAATGATTTCAGCTACAAGTTGGGACGCTGATCTGCAAAGACCTCTAATCAAATAGTTTCTATGCACCATGTTAATGAGTTTGACATCTGTAAAAAATTCCCAACATAATATTTTCCATTTTGTCTTGAATTGTTCGCCTGATCATAGCTTTAAAACTGAACAAACATGTACTTTTGGTTTTGCATATTTATTGACACAAAATACAATCTATTTATTTCTGATGATAAGCAATAGCACAGACACAAAAGCATAAATGCCATGGCTAAAATACCAGTCATTGATGGACATGACAGTGAAGGGTAGGGGAGAGCGGGGCACAGTGAGACACTTTTTTTATTTTCGAGTGTTCCAAAATATCGGCAGTAACGAGTTAAATGAGATCAGGTCCACATTATAGATAATGAGGTTGGGTATATGGTCCAGCAGTTTCAAGTACCTACCTTTCACAGGTTTGGAGTAATTTTGAGTTACATCCATGCTCGTTAAGTCTCTCACTGTGCCCCGTGGGCGGGGCACAGTTAGACAGGGAATCTGCTGCCATAACCGCCGATCCTCAGGACCTGCGGAATTGTTCTATCCATTGTTGCTAGAGAAATACTGTACTCTCATAAAAGCAGCTGGCTAAGTGATTTTTTAGGTCCTTGTTTGAGCATGTTTCGAAACCACATCGCACAGGACACATGCACAACTTATTTAACCTGCCGCACCTGTTACATACTGATCAAAATTCTTTCTGATGCTTCCCTTTGGAAGTGACTCACTAAAATCAGTAGTTTACAGCGGGAATTTTGTTTTTAATAGTGAACTGTGAGCTATGCATTATATTCAGCTCGTTTCAAGTGTATTTTGTGATGTCTCACTGTGACCCGCCTCAAACTGTCTCAGTGTCTCACTGTGCCCCACACAGCTCTCTTTATAAAATTTTTGAATCCTGCGGACCGAATGCCTGTATTGTGGTTCATCATCTCACTAAACTAAGACAAATATTCACGGTTTGAATCCCTGGCAATTGATTTGCATTATACCATTTTTCTTGGGAATTATAACAAAAGGCCGTTTAGCAAAATTATTTAATTTTTCCGGCTAAAAACCAAAATATTGAAATTCCACTCTCGATATGCTGTGTAGGCATTCAGGATATAGGACAGTCTTTCACTTACCTACTTTTTGTTCTATACAAGAGAGGGTTGATCTGTAAACAGTACCAGCTAGACGCTACGGGCTTTGTCTCACTGTGCCTGCCGTCTCACTGTGCCCCGCTCTCCCCTATGCTAATCAATTCTGTACACCTTTATACTAGCATAGTATACTGTTTGCATTTGAAGGACGACTGCATGTGTAGGGGAGACCTTGGGGCACGTTGGACCTCGGGGCACATTGGACCTTGGGGCACAATGGACCTTGGGGCACATTGGACCTCAGAGCATGTTGGACCATCCCCAATATTATTATTTTTAAACATTGGCAGTTATCCAAATCCTTAATAGTGACCTTTAATGGTATGCCTTTTGGCCAAAATGTTTCATGAGCATTGGAGGAAAAGTGTAAGTTCTATTTCAGGTTTCCTGATTTTCAGCATAAAAAGTCTGAATGGCTGGGTTACCCTCCTTAAAATATGGAGGATCAAGTCAGACAAGTCTTGTAAATCGAAACTGTCACTACTTAATAGGGTGGGCTGAAAAAAACTTTTTTTGGAAATTCATTATGCCAGTGGTATAGAAAGTTGGCTATGGCAAAAAATGAAATTTGTGCAAAAAAAATTTTGTGGCATGTGACGTGTGCCGGGCCACTCCGGCTTTTATGAAAATGCATATTTTCGGCCATTTCGCATGCTTTTTTAGACCATTTTTCGGCCTGAGTCAGCTTCCTTGGCTTCAGAAGGCTCAATGGCATGCTTAAATCTTCATTGAAGGCCATTTTGGATAAGAAAAACCATAAACAGGTCGCTTATATTCAAGATTTAGCCATTTCTGGGTAAATTTTGGGAATCAAAATTTGGCCTTTTTTTGCCAAAAATTGCCAGAAAAAATTGAAAATATCGGAATTGACCCCACAAAAAATGATAACAAGTGAATTTTAGTTACCCCGAGTCCTCCCCAATGCCCTAAAAATCACTTCCAGTGCATTACCTGCATGAATTTGTGGTTTCAGGGACCGGTATAGGGGCAATTCCGCAAAGTCAGATTTACAGATTTGACACTTTAACACCTTGTGTAGCCCTACAGTTACACCTCAGTTATTTCATTGTTAAATAGGGACGAGGCCAGGTAATAGGGGTATCAGACAAGCCATCAACCAAAGCTCTAAGTGCAATAGGAGCTGAGCTATAAGGCAAAATGTCATCTTGTCGGATATACTCACGCGCTGTATGTTCGACACGATGACATTTCACATTGTAACTCACATCCTATTGCACTTGGAACTTTGGTTGATGGCTTGTCTAATACCCCTATTAATTGGTCTCATCCCTATTTAACAATGAAATAACTGAGATGTAATGGTAGAGCTACACAAGCTTCTAAAGTGTCAAATTTGTAAATCTGACTTCACGGAATTGCTCCTATTCTGGAAACTAAAACCACTAATTGATGCAGATAATGCGCTGGAAATGTTTTTTAGGGTGTTGGGGAGGACTCGGGGTAATTACAATTCCCTTGGAATAATTTTTTGTTGGGTCAATTCCGATATTTTAAATTTTTTTCAGGCAATTTTTGGAAAAAAAGGCCAAATTCTGATTCCCAAATTTTCCCAGAAATGGCTATATCTTAATATAAGCCAACTTTTTATGGCGTTTCTTATCCAAAATGGCCTTCAATGAAGATTTAAGCATGCCATTGAGCCTTCTGAAGCCAAGGAAGCTGACTCAGGCCAAAAAATGGTATAAAAAACCATGCGAAATGACCGAAAATATGCATTTTCATAAAAGCCAGAGTGGCCCGGCACAAGTTGCATGCCACAAAATTTATTTTGCACCAATTTTCATTTTTTGGCCATAGCCAACTTTCTATACCACTGGCATATTGAAATTCAAAAAAAAAATTTTTTCAGCCCACCCTACTACTTAAGTAAAGTTTGATATAAGTTGTTTTCGAGGCATGCACATTTTTGTAGGAGGTTGGGATTGGGTAGGTTGGACAAGCATGGCCGGGGCACGTTGGACCATTGTAAACTCAATTGACTACCAAAAATAATCTGCAAAATGCCAGCTGGATAACTTTTAACATGAATAGAGCACATAAGCCAAATATGTACAATATGAGGGTAAAATCAATTCAGTTGACTAATCTGCTAGCCTTTCTAGCTGAAACAAGATTTATTAAAAATATCTGGGTAAATATTCCGATATAATCATTCTGCAATGACACACAAGTGTGTGTTATAATCTGTGAGAATAAAATGTGGTGTTTGCTCACATTCTTCTACTTTTGTGGACTTTTATACCATGGTCCAACCTGCCCCACATGGCGGTCCAACGTGCCCCGAGTCCAGGGCATGTTGGACCATAAAAAAGAAATTTCAAATTTATTTTTCTCCACAACTACTGAAGGTAGATTGACTTGGTTTGGCATAAGGCTACAGTTTGTCACATCGCACATTGTAACAGAAATTTAGCATTGTTTGTACAGTCCATAAAAATCAACAACGTGAGATTGGTTGTTATGCTGATACCAACTTGACTATTACTAAGCCTCTGGTGGCGCTGCAGTGCACTTTTGTGACATATCTGCCCAATGTGTGTCAGATTGGTAGCGTCACAAATATCAACATTGTGTTAAATTGGACTAAAATTATCATAAATTGGCAAATATCGAACAAAAACAGCCCCAAAACATCGCAGAAATGTGATATTCATATCACAACAGAGCTAAGCTATACATAGGTGTGTGTATTTCTCCTGTGGGGCTTCTGGTTGCTGAGATATCCAGCCAAACATCTGTCCTCTGCTTGATGTGACAAACTGTAGTGTAGATGTTCAGATCTATGTCAGTCAGTAAAGAGATTTTTCAAATATTTAGAGATCTTTTTGATTGAGAGCCAAAATATAAAAAAATCGGACCAACGTGCCCCGGTCTCCCCTACTTGAAAGCGTATCTATAGAATGGAAAATTAGTGTATCATATTCCCTGACCATGTAAACATAGGTGTAGACCTAAGAATTATTCCAATATTTCTGTAACCTCCGCAGATATCAGCAGAGATACTTTTTGTTTTTGTTGTGGCCACCAAGTTACACATATATTACATAACATACAAAGATAAAAATAATTTTGCGTTATTCCTTGACCCTGAAAACGTGGGTATAGAAACAAAAACTTTTCCGTTATCTCTATTAGTTTTGACATTAACTGAGGTGACAACATTTTCAATAATGGCCGCCGAAAACATTCTTATCATATTCTAAGGTCTGTTTTCTGGCCCAGAATCCCTTATTTGACTCTCATGCAATAGCAGCAATCCATTGAACTCTGAATTATTAATGCACAATGATGGATGGACATCTTCAAAATATTTAACGTGCAATTTGAAAAAATTATGAAATTTCAAAAATTTGAAAGTGCCCCCTATGGTTAAAAAAAAACAGGTTTTTGATACAGTTTAGGATACTGACATATAGCTAGAAATTTATAAAATCAGTGTATGCTGAATAAGCATTGATATTATGGGACTTTTTGATAGATATCGGGGACTAAAACTTGAAATATCATAAAATTACAGAAAAAATTGACTTTGACCTTGACCTTAGGCAATGACCTTGACCTTTAATCAAAACAAAAATCATCCCAAGAGGTGCGGAATTGCCCAAAACATATAGTTAGACACTAAAATTGTCAAATTTGGACAAATCTTAGCAGAATTATGACATTTTTAGTATTTTTTAATTTTTTGTGAAACGCAGAGAAATTTACCACCCTCCGCTATCTAAAAATGCTTATATCTGGCTTATGAAGGAGTGTTCCACGCTTGAAAAAGTGAATTTAGAATATTCAAGTCATGTGGAATCATCCTCCATCATAAAATTTTCAAACCATGCGCTGGCTCTGGTTCCTACAGCTCTAAAGTTGGCATGTTTTCCCAATGAAACCAATGTTAAAGGAATTTTGCGCCACACTTGACCCCTTATTTTCAAGTGGGGTAAAATCAAGGAAGAATTGAAATCACAGAAAAACGGACTTCACCAACCTTCATTATTGTGTCTAAAGGGCGTTTGGTGAAAATTTCGTTAAGATCCGGCTCGGGCCACGTTTCAACCCCCGCATGGTTTTCTCAGAGACAGCCAATTAAATCCTTTCATGTGTCTTGACTCGTCTGTGTAATTTTGTTAAACAAACATATCTGGAATTTAAAATGAATTCAGCAACCGAGAAAATAAAACTGAGCCAAACTGAAACATTGTAAAATCTTGTCAACCATTTTTTTCAGGCTACATTGTTCCAAACCAATCATACTATACTTTGTAGATCATGTTAAACTAAAGCCACAGAATGCATTAAAAAGTTGTTTTTTGCATGAATATAACTTCTTTGAAGACGAAGTAAGTGACTATAAGTTTTGAGGCATAAACCATCAGAACACTTAAATTTGCTTTATTAATTGGAACAAAAAAACCTATGTCACAGAATCGAACATTTACCAACGTTCATTGTAGCATGAGGCACATGATTGGCTCACAATCACACCAATATACACTGCAGGTCAAAAGTTTGGAAACAGTAGGTTGCTCGCCACTATATTAATGTTATAAATGCAAATCTGGATGCACTTTCACTGAGTGCAAAATCATGCGTAAAGCATGGGCAGGCTAGCCAGTTAATATAAATATGAGAAATATACAAATAAGTATCCAATAATTGTGTCACCAAAACTGAATCTGTTCTTCATTTTGTTGATTAGAAAAAGCCTGCAGAGTTTCATAAGAAAGCGGACAGCGGTTTCTCCTCAATCTTGTTGACAGACAAATGTAGACCACGGGCCAGAAAGTGAAACTCTCCCCCCCGGAGGGAATTTTCGGGACCCCCCTAGTTTTCTTCCTGGATGTGTTAGGAGTTCATTTCAGGTTGTTTCCGCAATTTAAAAGCGTGGAAACTCCAGAAAAAATCACTTTTTCTGAATACCGCGTGACGAATTTCGATATTTTTAGCGTGACGCACTTTCCTTCACCAAATTGGCATTAAGTCCCTAAATAATCATCTTTATGACACAACAAAGGTGTCATTGGAACCACAAATAAGCAGGCTACATGATACAATGTTGTTTTACTAAAAAATATGGACTGAAATTTGTGAGGAAGCCATTTTCCTACCCCTACCCCTACATTTTATTTAATAAAATGATTTCCGCCCATATATAATCACCATTTAAGGCTAAATACTATGCAAAATAATGATAAATTCAGCCTGGGTGAATTTAATCAATCATTTTTAAAACAACTATCAACACTAGAAACACACAGTCACAAATAAATCCATAAAAATCTATTTACCCAAGCACCGCATCAGGAATTTAGTTGTTTTTAGCGTAACAGACTTTCTGTCACAAAATTAGCCATAACTCCCTCAATAATAATTTTTATTACACAATGTAGGTGTCATTGGAACCACAATAGGAAGGCTACACGATAAAATGTTGCTTTAGTTGAGGAGAGGGACTGAAGTTTAACAGAAGGCCATTTTCTTACCCCTACCCCTAACATGTTATTTAAAAAAAAAGATTTCTGAACACTTATAATCATCAATTTCAGTTAAATTCTAAAAAAACAAAACAAATTGAGAATGGGTTAATTCTCTCCCATCAGTTGTATGGTAATTCAGAATATTTACTAGGCTATCTGGTGCATATAGTATATATATTTTGGAAAAGGGGTCTGGACACCCCAGCCCCACCTTTGTTAAATTTGGACTATCGCAGATTTTTGCTAAAATTTGAACACTTCCACACATTGAATTGGCTGTAAAGTGGTCATAGAAATGGCCAGGCATATTAAGTTTTATATGGTAATTTAGTATATTTGCCAGGCTATCTGATGGATATATTTTAATTTTGGACAACGGGTCTGGACACCCTGGCCACACCTTTCTTAAATTTGGACTATCGCAGATTTTTGCTAAAATTTGAACACTTCCACCCATTGAATTGGCTGTATAGTGGTAATAAAAGTGACAAGCATATTAAGTTTTATATGGTAATTTAGTATATTTGCCAGGCTATCTGATGTATATAGTTTAATTTTGGAAAAAGGGTGTGGACACCCTAGCCACACCTTTGTGAAATATGGAATGTCGCAGATTTTTGTTAAAATTTGAACACTTCCACACATTGAATTGGCTGTAAACTGGTCATAGCAATGGCCAGGCATATCAAGTTTTATATGGTGATTTAGTATATTTGCCAGGCTATCTGATGCATATAGTTTAATTTTGGAAAAAGGGTCTGGACACCCTAGCCACACCTTTGTTAAATTTGGACTATCGCAGATTTTTGCTAAAATTTGAACACTTCCACTTATTGAATTGGCTGTAAAGTGGTAATTAAAATGATAAAGCTTATTAAGTTTTATATGGTAGTTTAGTATATTTACCAGGCTATCTGATGCATATAGTTTCATTTTGGAAAAAAGGTCTGGACACCACAGCCACACTATTGTGAAATTTGGACTATCGCAGATTTTTGCTAAAATTTGAACACTTCCACTCATTGAATTGGCTGTAAAGTGGTAATAAATATGATAAAGCATATTCAGTTTTGTATGGTAATTTAGTATATTTGCCAGGCTAACTGATGTATATAGTTTAATTTTGGAAAAAGGGTGTGGACACCCTAGCCCCACCTTTGTGAAGTATGGACTGTCGCAGATTTTTGCTAAAATTTGAACACTTCCACACATTGAATTGGCTGCGAAGTGGTAATAAAAATGATAAAGCATACTAAGTTTAATATGGTAATTTAGTATATTTACCAGGCTATCTGGTGCATATAGTTTCATTTTTGACAAAGGGTGTGGAGACTGTGGACACCCCAGCCATACCTTTGTGAAATTTGGACTATCAAAGATTTTTCACTGAAATTTGAACACTTCCGCACATTGAATTGGCCATGAAGTGTAATAAAAATGATAAAGCATATCAAGTTTAAAATGGTTATTAAATAATTTTTCCAGGGCTATCTAGTACATATAGCCTCATTTTGGACAAAGGGTCTGGACACCCTAGCCACACCTTTATGAAATTTGGACTATCGCAAATTCTTGCCAAAAATTTGAATACTCTCACACTTTCACTTACTGCTGGGGTGTCCACATCCTTTGTTCAAAATGAAACTATATGCACCAGATTGCCTGGTAAATATACTAAGTTACCATATACAACTTAATATGCCTGGCCATTTCTACAACCACTTTATAGCCATTTCAATGTGAAGTGCTCAATGTTAGCAAAATTTAATCTGCAACATTCGAAATTTTACAAAGGCATGGCTAGGGTGTCCAGACCCTTTGTCCAAAATGAAACTATATGCACCAGATAGCCTTGTAAATATACTAAATTACCATTTAAAACTTAATATGCTTTATCATTTTTATTACAGCTTTACAGCCAATTCAATGAGTGGAAGTGTTCAAATTTAAGCAGAAATCCTCGATAGTCCAAATTTAACAAAAGTGTGGTTAGGGTGTCCACACCCTTTTTACCAAATTAAACTATATGAACCAGATAGCCTGGTAAATATACTAGATTACCATATAAAACTTAATAAGCTTTATCATTTTTATTACCAGTTTACAGCCAATTCAATGTGTGGAAGTGTACAAATTTTAGCAAAAAATCTGCGACAGTCCATATTTCACTTAGGTGTGGCTAGGGTGTCCACACCCTTTTCCAAAATTAAACTATATGCATCAGATAGCCTGGCAAATATACTAAATTACCATATAAAACTTAATATGCCTGGTCATTCCTATGACCAGTTTACAGCCAATTCAATGTGTGGAAGTGTTCAAATTTTAGCAAAAATCTGCGACATTCCATATTTCACTTAGGTGTGGCTAGGGTGTCCACACCCTTTTTCCAAAA
Source organism: Platynereis dumerilii (assembly GCA_026936325.1). Taxonomy (NCBI): domain Eukaryota; kingdom Metazoa; phylum Annelida; class Polychaeta; order Phyllodocida; family Nereididae; genus Platynereis; species Platynereis dumerilii. The sequence goes on along the minus strand of JAPTHN010000037.1, from coordinate 116,868 downwards.
TTGAACTATATGCATCAGATAGCCTGGCAAATATACTAAATCACCATATAAAACTTAATATGGCTGGCCATTTCTATGACCACTTTACAGCCAATTCAATGTGTGGAAGTGTTCAAATTTTAGCAAAAATCTGCGACAGTCCAAATTTAACAAAGGTGGGGCTGGGGTGTCCAGACCCCTTTTCCAAAGATAGCCTAGTAAATATACTGAATTACCATACAACAAGACTCAAGACTCAAGATATTTTATTTTTTTCTGAAACGTTATGTTACAGTAAAGAGGGAGGACATCTCTAAGACAAGTAATTATCGCTGGCGAGATGCCCCCCCTAAAAAAAAAAATTAAAAGATCATATCATCATCTCAGAGAGATCCATTAAAGAAATAAAATAAACAATAGCGTACAGAAAATCAAAGCAACAATGGTATAATGAGTGCATATCGGGTGAAGAACCAAATGTATATTATATATTATATAATATGATGAGAACAAAAGTATGAGGATATTAGGATAAGAGCAAAATTTCAGAAAAGGTAATTGCACATTTGGAGGAGTATGTAAGTCCAAAGAATCTGAGAATATTTCATAAAATACAACTGATGGGAGAGAATTAACCTAGTCTCAATTTGTTTTGTTTTTTTAGAATTTAATTGAAATTGATGATTATAAGTGTTCAGAAATCTTTTTTTTTAAATAACATGTTAGGGGTAGGGGTAAGAAAATGGCCTTCTGTTAAACTTCAGTCCCTCTCCTCAACTAAAGCAACATTTTATCATGTAGCCTTCTTATTTGTGGTTCCAATGACACCTACATTGTGTAATAAAAATTATTATTGAGGGAGTTATGGCTAATTTTGTGACAGAAAGTCTGTTACGCTAAAAACAACTAAATTCCCGATGCGGTGCTCAGGTAAATAGATTTTTATGGATTTATCTGTGACTGTGTGTTTCTAGTGTTGATAGTTGTTTTAAAAATGATTGATTAAATTCACCCAGGCTGAATTTATCATTATTTTGCATAGTTTTTAGACTCAAATGGTGATTATATATGGGCGGAAATCATTTTATTAAATAAAATGTAGGGGTAGGGGTAGGAAAATGGCTTTCTAACAAATTTCAGTCCATATTTTTTAGTAAAACAACATTGTATCATGTAGCCTGCTTATTTGTGGTTCCAATGACACCTTTGTTGTGTCATAAAGATGATTATTTAGGGACTTATTGCCAATTTGGTGAAGGAAAGTGCGTCATGCTAAAAATAACGAAATTCGTCACGCGGTTTTCAGAAAAAGTGATTTTTTCTGGAGTTTCCACACTCTTAAATTGCGGAAACAACCTGAAATGAACTCCTAACACATCCAGGAAGAAAACTAGGGGGGTCCCGAAAATTCCCTCCGGGGGGGGAGGGTTCCACTTTCTGGCCCGTGTCTAATGGACGCACAGCCCACCGGAGGGCCTAAAAATCCCACAATTAACTTGTTCGGGTTTACAGGGCTAAAAAGGTCACAATCAGGAACCAAAACCCATCACTATACATGTCATGATAAATTTTCCAATGCACATACTATTCAGGAAATAAAAACAAACATTGTTATTTTGTGCCATTTAATTTTTTTAAAGGGCAATCAAAACCATTTCTGTCTAATATTTAATTATGGAACAAAATTCCTAGTTTATGTTTATGACAATAGCATGAAACCAAGCGTTTGCTTTATGTGCTGAATCACTGCTGATAAAAGTAGTAGTAACAGCAGTAGTATTAATTAGATTGTAGTAGTTTGTGTTTTACGCCTCTGCAGCACCTGAGTGGGTAGATTGTAGCAGTACTAATAGTTGTGGTTAATGATTATATCCATTTGAAATCCCAGAATATCTTTCCCCAAAAACTTTCGACAAGACAATTAATGGAAAAAACTATGCATCACATGTAGCTCTGATACATGTAGAACTAATTTTTTGTGATGTCTTTTGACTCTTCAAAAATAATGCTCATTCAATGCTGAGAGATGGCCACTTTTGCTTTGGATTGTCCTTATAATGCATCTTATCACCATAAGTCCTGGATGAGATTAGCGATAAAGTTTCAGATAAACAGCTTCCTCGAAGTTTCAAGATAATTACAATGCCAATTAACACAATCATTATATCTAATATTGAAATCAGTAAAAGTCTTAATTTCGAAATATCTCAGGCAGCTTTGCACTGTTTGCAGCAATGGTGATATGAGGGGCCATGAATTTACAAAAATGCTTCCAAAATGCTCATTGTGAGGTCATATATGTACTTGCCATGTTGCACTTGATGACTCATAACCAGTCTGTGAGGTCATATTTTATACTTGCCATGTAATTATTGTCAGCACAAGTCAGTGAGTCGCGCCACTCACCAGCGAAATCACATGTCTCCATGAGTCGAGTATTTTGCTCCGATGACACGCAGTGTTAGAGGGACTCCTTAAATTGCATTTTTTGGATTCTCCAAAACTTCTAACTGATGGCTATGTAACTTTTCATAAATATTGATTTTGTTTATGTCCAAAAACACCTTGTGTGATTAATTATCAAACTTGTTATGCCACTTTGTTTTGTTTCTCCCATTGTTACTGTATTACTTGCAGAGGCAATGATAACTTAAAAGTATAAACATTCAATTTGTTATCCAATATTATTATTATTAATCTATAACAATCCCCACAGTATGAAAGAAAACAATTTTGTTTCAAGTTCACTTTGGCATATCTTGCTCATTTGCATGACCAGTTCCTGCAGACAGATTTGAATCCTTGGATTCTTGTCTAACAGCCACTATCAGTACAATATCTTGACACCCCCCCCCCCTCCCACACTTCAAAAGTTTAAATAAACTTGCCAAGTCAATATGGCATCTCTGTTTATGTTAGTTGCATAAGAAGTTATAGATGCCAATAATTTGAGGGTTTACTGCCACACTCCCTTTGTTTATGAAAATGATATGGCACAATGTTTATTTTTAAATGTCTCTTGGGGACCGTTCAGAATTTATGACTGGGGGGGTGGGAGTTTTGCTGGAACTTCCCGTCAAAAATTGATACCCCCCTTGAGTTTCATGCGGATTTTTAGTACCCCACCCCTAGGTTTCATGCGTATTTTTAGTACCCCCCCCTCGACATACAAAGCCATACACACATATATACTGTTATACATGGCCACGCGTACAGATTCGCGTCATTTTGCGGACTTTTGCCCGTAAAAAAGTCCAAATAAAATGAGTTTATGCGTGTTTTTTAACATTTTTTCTTTGTTAAAATTTCTTACCCCCCCCCCTTGGAAGTGTTGTCAAAAATTAATACCCCCCTTGAAACACGTGTGAAAAGTTAGTACCCCCTCGGCCAAAACTCCCACCCCCCCCAGTCATAAATTCTGAACGGTCCCTTACATAAGATCTTTATAAATGAACCCTTTGCCAAGGAATTTTTAGCTCATGAAACTTTTCTGAATCATTCAGCTAGTATTTTCTTCTTTTTAAATTTGGAAGAGCTTTGTGGTTTCTGCTTAGTTAGACAGCAAAAATTGCATGGGATCCAAAAATACCCAATTGAGAATTATTTAGGTGCCAATTGTGTAAAGTTCAAGAACAGTTGCATAAAAATAGATGCAGCCTCACAAATGTAGTCAAGAGTCTTTATAATTGTATACTAAGTTCAGGGTTGTATTCAGGCCCAAAATTAACATGGACGAGATAGGAAATGCTGCGGAGCACCACATATTCGCCGCTTGTTAGCTCGCCCCCCTCAAGCCATTTCTAGACACTAGAGGTCTGCGCGGTCAGCACCGCACCGTGCGGGTTGCGGTGCAGTGTGCGGTGCAGTGCGGTGCGGTTTGAAAATGCGCGGTGCCGTGCGGTCGCGGTTTTGAACTTAACATGAAATGAGTGCGGTGCAGTGCAGTTGCGGATTTTCATTAATAACACGAGAACCGCAATGGAACCGCGCCTTAAAAACTTGTGTTCATTATTTCAGGATCAGTTGTTTGTACACTGGGTTGATTAAATTTTATTTACTTAAATTTTTTACTGTCTTTTAAATTACCATATATTAATTTGTTTACAAATTATCTTATTCTGTTTCTTGTACCATTTATCACAGAGATAGACCCATGCATTTATGTATGTTTATTCATTCAATTTATTTACCCCAAAAAGCAGTAGACACCCCCTGAATTTGAGTTTTTAATTCCAGCCAGGAAAATTTGATATGCAAAAAGAGTGGACTGTCGAACTGTGAAAAATGGCACTTTGTGACCCATGATGGCTGATAAAGTGTCAACTTCTCTACCAATCTGGGATCCACGGCATTTCATGACCTTAGGTAGCTAGTACCGCTTTCTGTGATTTGATTGGTCGAGAGAACAATGTAATCAACATCCGCTCATTCACAATTGCTTTGTGACGTCACTCACTACTTGCTTGTCCACTGATTCGTGGACAGGGACTAGTCAGCTTCTCTACATTCATCATGAGAAACATAGAGGGTGTTTGATTAGTCATGACCAAGAGAAGGCCATTTGATTTTTCATAACTGATTGTAGATTAAAAATCAGATGCATAATACTTTCGTTTGTATGTCACCAACAAGCGGGATTAGTCTCCTTCAAACAAATTAACATTGAAAGTATTGGGTATGACCATGATAAATCATCAGCATGATGAAACAGGAAGGGCCATTTTCACAGTGCAGCAGTCCACCCTTTTTGCATAACAAATTTCCTGACTGTAAAGGCTGGATCCAGCTCAATAAAGATTTCACTTTTTTTTAAAATTTGATCAACAGTAACTGACAAATGTGCTTAAATTTGTCACAGTTAATCCCTATTTATAATGAACATGTTGAAGATGCATACATGTCCCTTCATAACCTTTAGGAATAGGAAGTCTAAATGTCTAAAACATAATGGCCCAATAAATGTATAGAGAACAATGGAATGTTCCAAACGACTTTTGTATGGTATAGGATATAGGACTGTCTACAAGTGGCCGCAGTTACATTGCCACTTCTTTTTCCAGCCTTGGCAGATCAGAACATATGCTGTCATGTGTTGCCACCTAGTGACTAGTGTGCTATTCCGTGAGCTCCTGCAAGCGGTCCACATCATTTCAGTCTGAGGAACTCACACAATTTTGTCTGGAAGCAACTGGGGCTGTTCCTGAGTGTGCTGATGGCCTTGTCTACTTCCTTAGAGAATGTGATTGCCGAGTCTGACTCTGGTATACATCAATGTTGAATAGAAATTTTGTGAATGTGCAATGAAATTGGAACTATTTCTTGGGACAGCAATGCTGTAGCATACAAATTTACTTTTGTGCCAGGTGGCAGCAGCATGCAGTTCTCATTTTCACCAGACTTGGATATAGGATATTTAGTATAGGTCAATCTAGTCTTTTGATAATTGCTCTTTAGAGGATGACCATTTAATTACAAGGGGAGCAATCTTGAAATAAATCATTACTGCCAGGGATATTTCTCAATAAAGCGTTGCTTGATTTAGTAAGGAATAGTCGGGGACTTCGTGCGCTTGCCATGAAATAAATAATTTCGCAAAACTCAACCCCCCCTGGAAATTAAATGGTCACCCCCCTTAGAACTTTGAGGATTTAGCAGCGATTCTCTTATCTTCTTGTACACTGGTGGTACTTTTTTGCACATTAAATCATTTTAAGTATTATAATTGAGGGGATTTCCTGGACCTCAAGTCCTCAACGCTTTAGGCCAGACATAATTGATCTTTAGCTTCTCGGATCTTCTTTAGGCACTTCCTCTAGGGTTGGTTGATAGAACGAAAAAAAAGGAGGTGAAATCTCAATTTTTTGTAACGTCAATTTGATAAAAATTCTGGTTATGCTCAATTGCTTTTTCCCGTAGGTAGAAAATCTGTTGGGTCGGTTGATCTGAGAAGCTAAAAATTAAAAAAACTGGCCTTAACCTCGAGATTAACCACTGAAAAGAACCCTATAATTGATATGGCCTATCTGGCTAACAGGCACATGTCATTTCTGGGAAACCAATGGGTTAAAATAAGGAACCAGGGGACAGCACATATATGTATCAAACACTGATAAAGGTATACTATGTACAAAGGTGTACATGTGTCAGATCTAATTAACCTACACAAAAAGATAACACACCCACTTCATTATCATAACCATAACAGTGACATATCTACATGAATTATCATTTCCTCAATTTCCTGATCAACCATTTCCTATTTTTATCATTTTCACACAATATATATAAAATGTATAAAATAATGTAGAAACTAAAGTAGAGGCCATTAAACTGCTCAAGTTAAAACAAAAGCATGTGGTTATAAATTTGACACCAGATTTCAGAAATCATCACAGTCTTGATTGAATGAATATTTATCTACTTAATCCTGAAATTTTAAGAAGAAAAAATTGCTTAGCTAGGCCTACCCAAGGGGGTGCCCCAATCTTTGGGTATCCCCTCGGAGTGCCCCCTACCTTGGGGTGTCCTCTGGGGTGCCCCCAACCTTGGGGTATTCAAAGAAGGTGCCCCCATCCTGCGGTATCCCAAGGGGGTGACCCAAGCCTTGGGGTATCCCCAGGGGGTGCCCCACCCTCTGGCCAACAAAAGCCATGCTAGCACCAGTCAGGCTGTTCTTGTTGACTGCACACAGCCCAGAGAGCCCTGAGGTGAGACCATGATATACTGCATGTTGTGATGTTGTGACACAACATCACAACATGCAGTGTCACAACAAGATATGCCACCATTTGGCTGATGTGACGAAAACATCGTAGCTGGCAATATGAATATGGCAGCAACAAATATGCAATGCAAGCAGAAGAGTAGCTCAAATTGTACAATGCAGCGGAAAAGTGTCTCAAAATGTACAGTGCAGCAGGAGAGTGGCTAGATATGTACAATGCCACAGAAAAGTAGCTCAAAATGTGCAAAGCCACAGAAAAGTGGTTCAAAATGTACAATGCAGCAAAAAGTTGGCTCAAAATGTACAATGCAGCAGAAAATTGGCTCAAAATGTACAATGCAGTAGAAAATTGGCTCAAAATGTACAATGCATCAAGAGAGTAGCTCAAATTGTACAATGCAGCGGAAAAGTGTCTCAAAATGTACAGTGCAGCAGAAGAGTGGCTCAAAATGTACAATGCCACAGAAAAGTGATTCAAAATGTACAATGCCACACAAAATTGGCTCAAAATGCGATGTGGGTTATCCCCAGGGCTGCTCCCACAATGCAGTAGAAAATTGGCTCAAAATATACAATGCCACAGAAAATTGTCTCAAAATGTACAACGTAACAGAAGAGTGGCTCAAAATGAGAAATGCCACAGAAAAGTGTTCATCTTGAAATCTTTGGTTCTCTCATAACCAATTTAAAAATATCATTTGACCTTTGAATTCTTACTTTTAAAATTGGTACAGGTTTAATTTATTGCACTATGTGCCCTATATTGGCATACGTAAGCGACATAACTTCTCATGAAATGTTATTAATATATGGACCAAGTACCATGTATGGTGCCATAAATTCCAAGATAAAGACAACATTTTCGGTACAAGTGTTTGATAAAATTGTCACATAATAAACCTCAAACCGCAAAAAGGTGCAAAAAATCTTTGATCAGACTAGATAGTCTAACCGTTAATCTACAATGAGCATGAAAATGGAGACATGGTGTCTAGGAAATCTCAGAAATCTATGTAATAATCAACTGATCAATATGAGCCGGGATCATCATGATAAAGAACCATGTGAAGTAAGGCACCAGGGGCGGATTTAACCTTGACCCCCACCCCAGTCCTACATTATCATAAGAGGATTCTGATAATGTGTCAATTTGCATACCTTTACATTAGATGCCTATATATCACAGGGGCTTCTGTACAAAGTTTAAAGAGGTTCTATACATATATAACATATATAATATAAAGGGAAGTCACAAAGCGGTTGGACTTCCATTTAGAAAATGTAGCAGTGTGAGGCTGTTTATGAACTGTTTGAACCATCTATGGTCGCAAATGGTAGGAAACTATTTTATCTACATGTGTGTGAAGTTTCGTGGACCTACGACAAGTATTAAGGCCCCAAATGACCACTGAAAGTCAAGAAAAGGCCTTCAAAAAGTGGCATCAAAATTTTTGCCACAAAGTGACGTGGCCAAGCAAAGCCAGGATTTCGTGAATTAAGGCTAATTTGCAATAAAACTGACCTGCATTGATGGTTAAAACCCAGCAGCGACTTAAGCCCATACATAATTGCATGCAAAAACACCAAATCCAATCATATTCAATACTTCAACATTGTTGTGTGAGCGTTTTTATCCATGTGAAGTGCTTCAAACTTTCCCTTAGACTCCATCTTGGAAAACTGATCAACTGTATTGTACTTTCTGATTGGTTTAAAATGCTGACCTGTTTATTGTTAGAATATGATTACCAACTGTAGTGAATCTATCAACATAACTGTATTTCATCCAGTATAATTACCTGCTGGTAATAACAATGGGGTTATCAAGCTTGTAATCTGGGACTATTTAATGATCAACAGCAGGGAAGACGACACAATTTAAAGCCATGTAACAAGACGTGACGTCACTATAATATTATCATGACGTCACATAACATTTGGTGAGGTCATTGCCCTTCAGGAATAAAATGCTATAAATAGACCCAAACTATGAATGCACAGTAATTTATTGGGTTCTGTGCTGCTGTGGATGGCATTGGCATCCATATAGCTTTAGAATCCAAGGTGTATGTTGTTGAGTGTACGGACTTGTCATGTCTGGATCTGCTAGGCGTATATATAGCCCTTTCAAACTGACGTAGGCCTACTAGCACGCAAGCAGTTTTAATTCCAATTTAGTACACAAATGAGCTAGAATTGAGCTGCTGTTGACTGGTTTATGATTACTGGTGTACTTGGCAATTTACAGTATTGTCTGCCTGTTTACTATTTAGCAGATTATCAATCGATTTATCAATCTTGTTTACCTATCTATCTATCTATCTATCTATCTATCTATCTATCTATCTATCTTTCTATCTTATGCAGCTTATTCATCCAAGATTTATCTATAGATCTATTATATTTTCTATTTATTGTTAGTCCGTGCTACCTGACTTCTTGCTGAGCGGGGCTCGGTCAGGCTCAGGCGGACTAATTTATTGTGTCGTTCTATTCTTCATTTCTCTCTTTCTTTCAATATATCTGTCTTACTAATTATTTTAAACAGTTAAATAGCTGGCTTTCATACATTGGATATTAAATAAAAATTAAAGTTATGGCAACACTATAGGCCTAAGTCTGTTATATTAAAAAGACAGCGTGTATAATAGAATAGAATTTATTCATGTAAAGTAATACACAGTCCGGGATTTATCTCAAGTTATAGGCACTCAATGCCCAATCTTCTAATTCAGTCTGTGCCTTCCCTTTTGTTAATCAATTCTACATATCATAATTGATATGAACAAGAGCAGGTATACTGCCTCCATATCCCCCCATGCCCTACACATCTATCCATACCTACTCCCTATTTTAGAAGTGCCAAATATTTCCAGCAGGAGAGCAATTGTGAATACATGTATGCATGTGGCGACACCTGTGGGTGGACTTTGTTTTTGAAAATAAACATGGCTGCAGGCCACAGAAACTCAGATGAAAAATGTTTTGGATGTGGAAATGGTTATGTTATATATAAATTATTGTAAGATTAGACAAGTTTTGGGGTGTCTTTGAATGTTGAGAAAGGGTTAACATTGTGCATGGTGTGGTTTTTGAGATATTTGATGGATGCCATGCAATGGAGACTAAAAGTAAATTCCCCCATAGCATAGCATGGGGGATAATTACATTTTTTTGCGCAGCAGACTGCCATTCCGATCCTAACACATATGTATATACATTCTGCACCAAAATTTCTGAGCCAATCAAGTGAGCCGAGATCAATCACGTGCCACGCCAATAAATAACGATATTGGCGTGTTGAGAGTGTTATTGGCGCCTTAAGGCTATATTGGCGTCCTGAGTGCACAAGTACTTAATAAGTCAAAGCAAGCTCCACTCTGAATAGATGATTGACTGGTAATCAGTGCAATGTAACCTGGTCATTTGCTTCAATTTCCGTTTGTTCAAATTGATTGATTTTAGTAAAGTTCCAATTGTTTCACTTAGGGAGTGAAACAAGTTTTAATTGGAATTTAGCAATTGTCTTTGATAGCAATTAGCACCTTGATAATAGAAGAGTTACTGTGTTTCTTTCAATGACAATTGAGAATTACATTGGAAAACAACTGTCTGCTGTGCAGATTTGAAAATACACTGATAATTTTTGAAACTTAGAAATCATGATGAAAAATTTATTAAAAATCATGATAATCATAAAGTCTGATAGATGGATAGGCTCAAAGATAGATTGCTAGATAGACAATTTTCAGTCTGCTTGTTTTTGAAAAATTCATATCTTTTTTCCTTTTTGCACAGATAATGCATTGAAAATGGCAGTTGGTGAGATAAAAGATTTAAAAAAAAGTATATCAGAATCATGTTATATTGGCCTATAAATATCAATTAAAATCTTCTGAACAGGTTTTTATTAGCGATCGTTTAAGAATCTCAAAGTGAAGAGCAAACTCTTTTATTTACATGCATAAGAAATTTTGTTGCAGAATATAACAAATAGTAGATGTTGAGTCGACCAATATTGAGTTTTATTGGCCTCTGCAGGTAATATTGGTCTCGGCCTCCGGCCTCGACCAATATTACTGCCTCGGCCAATAAAACTCAATATTGGTCTCCTCACCATCCACTATCTATATAATAGTGGTGCTGCAGCACACATATATTTCAACCATCCGGTGCACAAAAAATCCCACACAGAACCTTTTATTAGTCGTAACAGTGGCGTACCTATAGGGGGGCTCAGGGGGGCACGTGTCCCCCATATTGGACCTGTGCCCCCCATATGAACTTTGTTATGCCACTGAGTCGTAGCTTCTTCCTCTAACCCTGCATTTTTAAGTGTCAGGTAATCATATGCATGGGTAATGGTCAATTGTGCAATTAGTGGCATTCAGTAATATTCAATAAATGTGAAAACAATTTGTCACAACAACTTTGCCCATTTTATTCTGTTCCCTTTCAATCTCCGTGTATATTATTGTAAACTATTGCCTCATCAATGGGAAATATTACTGACCATCACTGGACCTACCATAAACATGCCCATCTGTCATTCTCTCATATCTTTCCCCAATCAATCAATGTCATCTATCTATCTATCTATCTATCTATCTATCTATCTTGTTTGTTATATTGTTTTGTTCCCTCCAATCTACAGGCAAATTACTAGTACGTATATATTATAATAAATTAATAAGCACTGATAATTAATAAGCTACAATGTAGTCAGTTATAGGCCTACGTCTGCCCAGTCCAAATACCTGGCGCCAATTTGCAGTCACTGCAGTGGGATGGGCTAAGAGTGATTGGCAGGGCCATGCAGTTCAAGCTCCACCCACAAGCTTGTGATTGGTCAATCGCAGCACCTGCATTCAGAGCATTGGTTCAGTTTTGCAACAGCATTGCAGATGCCTGAATTGTGTGTTTTGTTGTTTTTTCTCATCTACAGTGCAATCAAATTTTCAGTACTGAGTAGACACTGCAGCACAAATGAAGATATTAATAAAATAGTTTCATTTACAGATCCTAAATAATGTTTTCCAAATCCATAAAGTGTACTGAATCTACTGATTCATTTATCCATTGCAATAACACCCATTACAAGTTTGTCCAAAAAAGCTTTTACAGTTGCAGACTACATAGATTTTTTACGCTAAAAAAAAAAGTCAACATTTAAAAAAAGTAATGATATTAATGACTTTAGGAATAATTTGAAATCTTGGAAATGCAAGGTTGTGAATTGTATGTTATGTCAGAGTTACATGTACCATTAATTGTTTTATCTATTGTTATTGCTTGTTCACTTGTTTTATATGCACTTTCGGTGACCAGCCTCTGGCTGATGTTTTTTATTGTATCTAACCGAATTGAAATAAAATGTATCCTTATCCTTATCCTTAACAGATGAACTTGGGTTGCCTGGATATCAGGTCTACTCCCCTGCATGATTACGATTCCAAGCTTCTTCGTGTATATTCAATGTTAGGAAATCGTGCAATAAATTGTTACATTGTGTCATGCTAAATTGGTGCCTTGTCAAATGTAACAAGCAACCTTTCACGGCCCCTAATCTGGCTACACCACTGTTGATATAATATATGCCCATTACCCTCAGCTTTCCCGTAAGTTGTATAGGCCTAGACCAAAAAAGGCAACTTTTAGTTAAACAAATGCGCACTTTTCCTGTCAATATAAGCCTACCTAGTTATTTTTAAAAACCTATCTGTAATTAAAACAGTTTTAAAGACTCACTCGAAAGCTGAGCATTTACTACAGCATAAACAGTCTGTGTGGTTTAATTTTATAGTAATTTGCAACTGATGCAAGTCAACTTTGAACACCTTTTAAAAATTCGTCATGTTATGGTAAATCCAAATGTTGCAAATGTACTTTTTTTCATGTCCGATAGATCTATCTATTCTAACAGACAAAGCAAAAATGAAAGTGATCTGCAGAGATCAAAGGTACAATGACCCGGGGAGGGGGGGGGCAGAGGGCTGAGAGAGGGAGGTAGAGTGTTGAGTGGGCAGAGGGGGTGGTCTCAGAGGGGAGGCATAGATTTGTGATGAGCCTCTTTTTCAATTGCAGAAAATTAGCAAAATGTGACGTAATCATTTGTGACGTCACAAGAGCGAATTAATATCTTTCAACAGCCAATCAGATTTGATGTTTTAAGTGACGTCACGTGCCGTGAAATAGTCCAAAATGGAGGCACATTGCAAGCTTGGGGACATTTTTTGTGACAAAATGTCATGAATAAAGAATACCAAGGAGGAGACGACTTCCACAAGGGGTGTAATTTGTGTAGGGAGAACTCAACTCTAGATGGAAATCATTGTGGGGTATGTCCAGGGACGGATTACCAATTAGGCTTGGTAGGCTGAAGCCTAGGGCCCGGAGCTCCAGGGGGGCCCGACCAAAAGGGGTAAAAAGTTGTGGTCCACTCTAAGGGCTCTGTAACACCTTGCAACCTCCTAAGGTCATAGGTCACAGAGCTCTGTTGATGGAGCCATGACAGTTGTCATGATATATAGAGCTCAGCTGAGGATGAGTGAAGGATCTGGTTGTGCAGTGTACAATCGTATAAGTAAACTTAAAACACACTGGGTGCATGACCCCATCCCTTTACCCTAACCAGACAACTGAGAGGTTACATTCAATTTATGGCATTTGCCACATCCTGGTGTTTCTTAAAAGTGTATCCCATTTCTGCTTTGACCACCACACACATCACATGTCAGAAAACAGAAGATAGTAATATGAAGTTTTACAGGTAAAACTTTCTTTTGAAAAATTCAACCAGTTGCATCATCCTTGGAATATGTGACCTGAGAATTTATTGGCATGATGGTGCCAACTGTTCAATAACTTGGCCATATAATGAGATATAGGCCTAAGTATAGAGCCTGGCAATATGCAGATTTTCCCTGTTGTGTTAATTAATGAGTTTGCAGTCCAAAAAGGCATAACAGAGAGGTGCACGAAGCAGGTTTAAAAGAACATTGTCAGTTTTATACAGATGCCCTTCCATTTAGAGACATTTGTTTAAATTGATCATGTTGGTTTCAATAGAATTTTTAAAATCAATTTTCGGAATTACTTTCTTATTAAAGTTATGTAAAATTTTTTGGTGGATATCATGGATTATACTATTTACTGTACAATTTCACAGTTTTATTGAAGATAAAATAGATTTGAACCTATCTTTCATTTTTTTCTTAATTAATTTTGAACTTGAACTTTATTTGTACTTTATTAAGTTAATTTATGAAGAGTTCCTGAAGGAGGGTCGAAGGAGGGGAGGGGTGGTTGTGGCAAACTGTGACCAGGGGATGGGGGGGGGGCACTGACCAAGGGGTTGGGGGGGCCCACTGACTTAAACAGCCTAGGGCCCATATGACTGGTGATCCGTCCCTGGGTATGTCGACTGTTCAGTAATTTTGTGAGGCCACCAAATGGCCCTGATTTGCCATTTTCTTGGCCACGTCACTTTGTGGTAAAAATCAAACCAAAACATAGAAATCAAGCATTTCTTTGACTGGCCAGGTAGTCACACCTATTTAACTCAGGACCTTCAATTTTTCAGGACTTGTTCTTCAGGGCATTTGCCATGATCGTGGCTACTTAGTTTAATGAAATGGCGTGTTGTGTGGTTATACCAAGGGGTTGAAAACTGGTTGTACAGACAATACTTTTTTCGTGATTTCCCTTTATATTAATAATATATATCATCAAAATTTGTTCAGAATTCCCTGTGCTATATATGCCCATGAGTCATGTATAGGCCTGAGACCCCCCCCCCTCCTTTGGAAAAATCCTGGATCCGCCAATGGGTCATATCAAATGAAGCGAAGTGTTGCCAATATCTATCTGTCATGCTCATCAGAGTCTACAGAGGCTATTGGCAGTATTTCATCAAATCTGTTATGCTTGTTTAGGCCTAGACAAAGCCTTTGTGATCTGCTTTGACCTGACAAGTAGGCCCAGATATGAGTGCATGTTTATTGACTGAAAATTGCACAGAATTCAAAATTGTCATTGTTTTTAGGCCAGGTATTCTCTCAATAATTAGTGGATTTCAATTATATTATCCACATCATTCATAATTTCACTTTTTTTTTATACAGACACAAAATAATTCTTTGTTTGTAGATTTGCTGAATGTAATTCAAAATTGTACATCAAACTGAATAAAAATCATTTATTTTTTCTTTCAGAAGTTGAGTAAAACAGCCACTCAGACCTCAACCAGGTAACTGTATTGACATAGGCAATTATCATTTTTTACAATCAAGTTTTTGACCTTGCTCACGTGTATGAGCAAACATGTGCCTGTTATAAAAAGATAAAGAAATAAAAATTATTATTTGCATATCAGACTACATTGTACTATATGTCAAACTTGGCTTATCCAATGCTTATTTAATCTTTTTTATTAGGAATAGATTTTTTTGTTCATTCAGACAAAAAGGCTTGTCAAAAATAGGTAAGCTTACTAAGCTAAGTTTGAAAACTGAAGCTCTTTGTAGATATATATATTGCAACTAGGCGGGATTGTCAGAAAACAAAGAGTAGGGCTTTACATACTATATTTCTCCACCTAAACGGCTTAAAAAGGCTTATATGTAGGTAGGTGGACATCAAAGTGTGGTTGGGTGGCAGCGTGGTTGAGATTTCCGCCTGCTCCGCTGAAGGTCTTTGCATCCACGGGTTCTAACTCCTGGTAGGGAGCCCGAAATGCCCAGTGGACCTTCATAAGCAAAATCCCGGTGGCTGCCGTTTGGATGAGATGTTACCTTGGCAGCCCCTTGTATCAGTGTCTATGCTGGGTAAGTAAAAGATCCCTCACATGGGGTAAATGTGTAACATGTTGAGGACTCCCAATCTCCCCAATCAACTCTCTTGAGTGCCTAGAAATGGGCTTGGAGAGCTGCACTTACCCTATCTATCTATCTAGTATCTACTACCCTCTGACCCCAGTTTTGGCTGCATGAGACAAGAAAGGGAGAAAGCGGGAGTCCTCAACTTGTAACACATTTGCTGCATAGACATTGATAACCTAGGGATCACCAATTTAAATCTTAATTATTATGAATATAGATGGAGACTATGACAGGTTTGTTTTGGATTTTACATCATGTAACCTGTTTATACTCTAGTATACTGTATACAGGCCGAATAGGACAAGACACAGCAATTAGGCTGTGTCTAACATAGATTCAAGTGCCCCGCCAGAGCTTGACTCAAACCCAGGACCCACTGATTGGAAGTGTAGGAACCACCAACTGACTAAATTTACAACAAGCAGAGCCTTCCAGTTGATGCTGCTGATGAAGAATACCAATAAATTGTCAGATCAGGAATCGAACCTGGGACCTATACTGTATAACCATGATAACAAAGGCCTTTACCAACTGGGCTACTGACCTGCCCTTGCCACGTGATAAAGGTTATTTCATTGCCAACTGATTTAAATTGCCAATTGATGAGATTAAAGAGTTCTCAGAAGAACACAACTATGATCTACAACTATGATCTACCCCATATGTGGGACCTTTTTTGTCAAGCATAGACACCGACACAAGAGACCATCGAGTCAATAAGACGATAACTCATCTGCACGACACCAAGTTGGCCGCACTTGGCAAAAACAATTTTGTAACAAATCACATTGTACTACAGAAATCAAAAAGTTCATCAAAGCGTTAACATGTAACAAAGAATTGAGAAATTATAAACGTTGGAAACGAACTATATCTAACAAGTATACCAGTCATTACTGGTTATTACGAGGTATACAAAGAATTTGGAAATGTAATTATAATTGTGATATGTCAGCCAATTTGGGCCCATATGTGCAGAGATATATCATATATACCTGGCACGTTCAGAGATCTGGCAGAATCTCAAAATCACCTCAGGAAAATTAGCTGATGTACCTGGCGATGAATTTCAGACCAACATCATAAGCAAAGGAATTTCAGCTCGAGGGCACTGTGGACAATTCATTGCGAAAGAACTCATAGAAATCATAAACATATTCCGTTTGTTTACTGCAGAAATGTGTCAGAGAAAAAGGCAGAATATATTTACATGTCGCAATTATAACCCAATATAAATAATGTCTTATTCACATCCTGGTTTCTGAGAAAGATTGTATGTCACAACAATGTGAGACTATTAAATACGTTGTTAATGCTCGAGACTTATCTGAAACTTATCTCTGAAGAAATGACATTTCACACGCCACCCAAGAAGGAACATGTCAAAAGATAAACAACAAACGGCATTATTTGTCATTAAAATACAGTATTTTTAATACATCCTAATTTGCATCGTAACAACATAATTCAGAACAGGATAAAATACGAAACTATTCAAGGTGTATTTAAGTTGAATTTGTCAATATTATTGAACAACTGACCAGATCGAAGTACAAATAAAATCTTTGTCAATCAGAATATATGACAAAGGAGAATTCACATACAATCATAAAACTTATACACGACTCAATTCACAAATGAATACACTTCGTTAATTGGACACTGAACAATATTAAATGCAGATCTGTAATGACAATCACAATAAATCAAGTTTACGACTAACAAAAAACGATGTACAGAGACTTGGAAGGTTTTTAAAACTATTCACCTAGTTTGCTGTTGTGTGGTGCGTTAATTTTTTCGCCTAGAAACGAAGCAATTTGGCGAAGCAGTACCCCTACTTCCTGTGGGGTGGACAGGTAGAGCTGAAAAACGGCCAAGCTCTATCAGCAGCAAGGTGGTTGCAAGGGAGAGTGGGAGGGTATACAGGCTGATGTCAGGTAGAAAATATGAGAGAGATTTCGGTGCCCTGGCAAGCCCACCTGCACCCAAACATACACATAAATAACAGCCCCACTAGCTGGTGGTGGCAGTCACCTGCATCCAGCTACCCCTTACAGCCTCACTGGATTCTACCCAGTAGCCATACTGACTATTGCTTGTCTCTGCATCTCATTTTTCTTAACGATATGCCCACCAGTTTCGTTTCTATGCGAATACAGCAACCTCTTAGTTATTTTCATAAATACATTTCCAATTTTTCCGCCAATTGCAAAATAAACACATACTGCACCACACATGATGTATAGCATGGCAACATCATACACTTTTCTTGAGCTCATGCACACTGGTTTATCACATTTTATACTTTTTCACATGAAATGTTCTCCCCACCTGTACAAATCATCAGAATTTGTACTTTTTCTATACAATTTTCTTTTCCCGAACGATAAAAAATCCATGTATTGCACCATACATTTCAGATTTCACATGGCAACAATACTGTAATACTATACACCCAGTGTACATATATTTAACCATGTACTGAATCATCTTCTGCTGCTCATTTGCATATATTTGCATAAAGTAGCACATGCCACACAAATGTCTGAAATTTTGAATACCTTAACCTACTTGAACTTTCATTAAACTTTGAGTCACCCTGATATCATCAAATCTTTGTCCGATATTTTACATTGTACATTTCGCATACAAACAACATCATTCATATGAACACCATAAAACTCTGCAGGTTACTTGGGATCAATTTTCTCGATCAATATTACTTAGTAATGTTTAGTTATATATTAGCTACAGCCCACCAGGTATTATACATTGGTATTTTATACATTGTATCATACACATTGGTATTGTACATTCAATAACTTGGCGGCAGGCCAAAGTAAGCGAGCTATTTACACACTTGTATTATACTCCAGCATGAAATTGGCTTACAAACTGTACATTAGACATCTATACATACTCCTATACTCTTGCCTATTATTCCTCTAACAAGCTTCCATTATATTACTAACAATTATACTAATAAGTTATCAATGCATGGTTTACTATAATGCCTAATTGAAGCCCTTAGAAGTGACAACAGTTGTACCATCATTAATGAATGATTAGTTAACTTCATTATCTAATACTGACAATTTCTGGGTTTGCACTGGGACTCGAAATGCCTTTTAGACTTTTAACCAAATGAGAACTTTTTTGTGAAAATAGTTATAAAAGTTTGCGACTAACTTACAAGTCTCATGCCAAATTAACCTAAATCCGAGTAAATCGCCAATAAAATTATTCTAATTTTGGACATTGTTACCATGAGCAACCACTTCCCAATTAGGCATATGGCCAGCAAAGTAGCGCAAGCCCAGAAATCGTTTAAATTAGCCTACACAAACAGCCTATTCAATGTATGAATTATCTACTATCATCATATAGTATTATGCATGAATCATCAGGACCTATTGATCAGTGACGTATGATCGTGGCTGACTATACGCTGAAATGACATAAAATAATGACATTTCATGATAGAAGCACTGCATTCATCTAATCACTCAAATCAATCAAAAGTATGATCGAATATAGACAGGCACTTGGCAAAGTAACATGTAAAGTAATATGTTCACATATTACTGTTGTGCCAACAAAATTGTTACCCAAAATTGTTGCCCTACATCAATGTACATTGTTCATGACTTCACTGCATTCAAAAAGGTCATATATATGATATAACATCATACTATCCTAAATTACTTTTCCATATCGTAATAGTTTATTATTCAGTTACCTACATTCATATTAACAGTTACCTATGAATAAATTATTTTAAGACAATAACAGCTACCTATGCTAAATTTAAGTTAACTTCATATTTGTATACACATTCAACACAGTCAACAATGACTGGTATGACAGAAGTGACATAGCATGTTATGACGTATTACTTCAGGTCTTATCCTATACCTTTTATCTCATACCTATGAAATTGTGTGGAGACTTGTAACGATAAAACTACAATATCAAACCATGATGGAATAATCTGAATGAAATGTAAATGTATTGAAATCTAAGCTTTATCTAAACGTAATCTTGATTTATTCGAGAAGCAAGCTTGTGAAATGTAAACCTAATCAAAACATTAACGATGTGATAGGCCTAACGGCAATGGAATTGAAAAGAAATTGATGGAAATGTAATCAACCTTAACATTTAGAAAAATATAAGAAGCAGACTTCTACAACCTAAACGCTCCTGGTTAAAGATAGAAAGCAGCAACATTTTACTAAATCTATTTTCCAAAACTAAGGTCTTCTATAATCTTTAACATGTTTATGACAATTTAACATAAGATGTCTAGTCAACAAAATAACAAATTGGACGAAGGCCAAAGGAATCTATAGCTAAGAAGAAAATTGAATCGCTGAGGGACCAACCATCTTTGAGTGTCAAGGTTTGTAAGCTATTTCAAATAAAGGCCAAATAAAATAGCAGATCAGGAAAACAAAAATCAGCCATCCGAGCCAATTTTTCTCAAATGAAACCAAGTTAAATTTACACGTATGTTACAATGTACACAATTATCTTATGTTTATATTTGATATCTACATTTGATATTTATATCTCGTATTTATATCGAATATTATATTTATCATAACAACTGTGCACACACTAAGGAAGTGTCCAGCAGACACTAAAATAATTTGTTTACAACAACAGTTCATTGAATATTATTTGTAAACAACTAAAACAAAGACTCTGAATCGATTTGCTGCGAATCATTTCTGGGCAGAGTATCAAATTAAAGAACTATGAAGAAGTCTGGACAAACTTCCGAATCTCCCGCTAACCGCGGCCTTCCACGGCGTCTTGAATTTTTCTTGAATTTAACGAATCATCTCATCACATAGTCCCAGATCGACAATCTTGGTACACCTCCAATTGACGGTCTTCTGCCCACTGGACAACCCTACTTACACACCAGAGAATACAACGATAGAGTCGTTGGATATCTAAAGCAAAAGGAAGAGTCTCTGACTAGCTTGCTTGGTGCTAATGTCTTTCTGGTGGCCGAGGGTGCGAGTCGTGCGACGGTCTTCTTTTTCACATTCAGTTCCAAGATTCAAGAGATGATTTCGTACGAAAAAGGGAGTGAAACAGCGACGTTTAGCTCTTCTAAAGTTCGCAAGGAAACAAAACATTCACACGCTCCTCCTTAGTTATCTCACTGCTGCCAGGATTCCCAAAGCTCCTAGACCGAACGCTGCCGTCAACATGAGTCCTTTCCTCATCTTGTCTTCCAATTTCGTGGGTTCGGGGAAGTACTCTACGAAGGCGTCCTGAAAAATACAACCAAAGAAATCTATCAGTAAAGTCATAAACAATCAACCAAAGAAAAACAGTCTAAACAGTTTAAACTTAAATATTACATATGACTTAATCAATAACACTAAATATAGAAAGCAATTAAGAACAACTAAGACTGCTATAAAGTTATGAATACAAGATGTGAAAGCATTTAAAGGAGTTTTTCTTTAAAAACTTCTTTGTAACAGTATTGAAAGTGAAAGCACTGCGCAGTTTGCCTAAATACTAAACTTATGGCAGTCCTTTTTTGTAATTTTTGTTTCGAGATCTGGTGCACTTAAGTCTACGACTGTAATTTAATCAACCCATTTTTGTGGGTTCATTGGCAGCCTACGCCCATCATTTTATCATTTTATGAGTTTTACTGTTCAGAAACAGCATCATGACTTCAGTGAATTAAATTGCCAGTTTAGCATAAACTTTCAAGGGCAGAGAGATAAAAATCGCTGACATGGCAGGGGTTTATTCAAATGGTAGAGTAGCAATAAAACCCCCTTTGACCAAGGCCAAAGGAATGCCCACTAGCCCAAAAGAATTTGGGGAATGTTCACAAAAAGGCTGGTTCTTGGAAAATGATATTGGGGTGTAAAATGATTGCACAGCACAACATTCATGACTACCGTATTATCCCCAAAACCATTCTTTTTGTTTATATTTAACTTTTTTTTAGTGCTTGGTTATTTAGAGAGCATAGATATCTCAGATTCTCAGGGTAACATCCGGTACACTCCTAGCCAAGGCAATAGTAGGCATCTTTGAGTAATGAGTTGTTCAGTTTCATCAACTGGTAGTGCCATTCGATTGCATTCATTTTCAACTATAACCCTCATTTCTGGGAAATAATGATAAATATTATACATCTTTTCTCATACTTTCCGTATGTTAACCTGACTGATACCATCTACAGAGTATACAGTACAGGGATTGACGTATGATTGGGGCTTTATGACCTGTACATGCACAAGTCTTGAAAGTTCAATTGGTTAATTCCTAAATTAGGACAGGAGGCGAGGATCTTCTGTTTTTTAATACTCGGTAGGACCATGGACCAATTTCCTTATTGCTATAAAGATGTATCCCATATGATTCCATGTTAGGACCTTCTTTCAGCGATAACAAATTCTAACTTGAGTAGGTTATAGTATTTTCAATATACATATCAAAATTACAAAATTCCCTAGTTCATATGTGAAATTCACTAGTTCACATACTTGATAGTACAAATTAATTTTTGGCTGACCTTGCCAAGGGAGCAACAGCCTCAGCCAACAGGACACGAACATTGGAACAGCCCCCTAGCCACAAATGAACAAGTATGAACATAAAACTGTCCTTATACATTTCACACTGCACATTTGTGGTTTTCATTCATGACACAATTATTATCAAAAGTTTTTAAGTGCTCATTAGTTCAAACATTTCTGGGAAACAAGGAAAATTACACATAACTTCCTATTTCCAAATGAAATGTATCAAACTTCCTTCTAATTACACATATATGTATGCTTATCAAATAAAAGTAGTAAAATTTCCTTGTGCTATCATTTAACCCAATCAATGAGACAGATTTACATCACGGAGTAAATGTAAATTTGTAAAAATCTATTAAATCATTAAATACCAATCATTTTTCCATGATCACACACGACTAGGTTCCTTGTAATGGTTACAGTTCAATGATCTAATGAAAGTTTTACAACTCAATAGCAACTAGAAATAGGTAAACTTGTGTATTTTTAAGTTGCAAAATTAGCAGATTAGGTAGGTTTTACAACCAATTTTCCAGGCTTATCAGATAGAATCACACCAGTTGACTTAATTGGGATGATTGCCATTGATTGGAGCTGTATGTCCTTCATTTATGTACTCAGGTCAGCCAATCAGGACAAGAGGACACAGCAATCAAGCAAAGGATGAGTGAAACAGCTGTCCAACCTACATGATAAGGTCCTACATACTTGAATTATATCAGAACACATAACAATTACATATAGAACTGTATCATAGACATGTAGGATATATTGCAATAAGGAAAATAACATTCACTTTTTTCCAAGTAGGACTTTTCTAAAATATTTGGCAGGGTTTTCACTAACTCCATAAGAGAGACTTACTCATGAACAAAGAATTTTTTGAAAAGGACCTTTCAAATACTTTTCCTTAGTTGTCGCCAATTGAGAAAATTTGGTATGCACTTCTTTGTTTGGACACTTATATGGTTTTCCATTTTAAACTTCATAATGGCATTTTCAAAAAGGTCTGCTGATGATCAGTCAGCTGCTGATTAAAACGTCCAGACAATTTATTACCGAAATAAATGTCCTTATTTTCATGTACCCGTTTGATCTGGCTGACGTTAGTCACCCACTATTTTGTTTATCCACTCAGGTGTACCCTTTGGCCATGTTTACAACAGTCCTGTGAGAATTTCCATAGAAAGTATGCACAGCTGTGACGTCACTGGGTTGAGCTGGCACAGTGCCAAGATCTTGTGACAATCAAGTGATCCTTTGGTTTGGACTGGTGATGATCACTAAAGTTGTCACAGTTGGCTGCTTCAACACATCAAAGGAAAACTGGATTTCAGCAGTCAAAACAAGTGGATCATCTCAAGTGTTGTTTTGGTTTGCTTCTTCAATTTGTTATTAGCAAATGATTAATAAACATGCAAACTCTAGAAATTGAGAAAAACAACACAATCTGCTCAGGGTTTCAGGCCAATAACCTCCGCTAAAAAATTTAAAATTCCCATTTGTTAGTTACAGAATTTAAAAGGAAGCTAAAAAGATGAAAGATCCGTTTTGGAATAATCGCTGCTATCAATCCATCCTGAATCCAGGAAAAGTTCCACAACCATTAAAGCGGATTTTCCCGTATCTTTAAAATGCTTTCACTCTCATTCCATAATGGTGAGAACTACACTTTTCAAGGAGTTTTTTTAAAGGGAAAATTCATGGTTTTAGTATCCATAGAGGACGTACGGATGGATGTCTGGGGCTTTACGTCCTGTATTTTGGCACTTGGTAGGCCAATTAGGACGACACAACAAAGAGCAGGGCAGCGGGGAGGCCAAGGGAACCATACAAAAAATATTCTAAGAATTTAAACAGAACGTCAGTACCCTCTTGACTGATAGTGATATTGCCATGAATTAATAGGACCCGAGATAAAGAAATATTGGGTTTTTGATAAACATTTGAACTTTGACCCTGAAAAACTTACATAACATTGCATAATACCAAAACAACACAGGAAAGAATCAACTTCCTATCAATTATTCATAGATTCGCATAAAAATATTCCTCATAAAAATAAATCAATACTATCATGGCAATGGAATACACAACTCTTTGTCAATCAATTTACAAATTACATTGAAGATTCAAGGTAATTTTGTTTGTTGTGAATGTAATCCCGTCCATGAGCTGTCAGGTCTCTAAATAAGCTGGTACCGCACATGAAAATAGATTATCCCGTGGTATCTAAATCGATGTACCCCTATACTATAGTGGCTATACACCAAAATTATACCTTGAATTTAACTTATTTAATTTTAAATAAACTTTATTTGTGAAAATAACATGGTAGATTATAATTTCATACACGTACTGGATCTAGATTATGACAAATTCATGCTGTGACATCACAGATTAGATCTAGGACTTGGTCTCTGAATAACTGACGTGTCATGCAGGCAGGGTCTCTTTAAATTTTCTAATTTTAAAGCCATCATATTTTTGAGACCAGATAGATTTTAGTTTATTTCAATGATTTACTCTCCTCCACCTGATGAGAAATACTCACCCAATGATCAGTCTGTTTCAAAATCCAATCATTCAAGTTTCTCTCCACATAATCAGCCACAACATCTGCTATTTGGTCTGTGTGACTTTCCATCTGTTTGTCCACCCAATATTGGGCCAAGCAGGCACCAAATGCATAAAGAGTCACTATTCTTCCCCAGTTCCGACTGCCATCAATAAATATTTCATCTGCAATGTTTTTAAAGGCTCCTTCGCAGGATTCTGGACGAATTGTCAGTCTGGACATCATGCTTTTGAAGACTATTTCGTGTCTGGATGAGATCTCATTCACAGTTCTTCGCATCGTACTGGCGTAATCGTCCGGACATGTAGGCAGAGGTTCTCCCTTCTTCTTGGCTACAGCACATAAGACAATGTCCTTGGCCAAAGAACGGGCAATTCTGTCCACTTTATCCGTGTCTGGAGTTGTCGGTGAGCATGGAACGACCGCTTCATGACTGCGCTGGGTTTCTGCTCTGGGAGCCATGTTGTTTTGAAAGAACCTTTGTACGTGCTGTAGGCCTTGATGAGTTTGGTCGGCTAGACAGGAGAAGTTGCTCACTACAATGTTAGATGAGTTCTTATCCGGCTTCATAACAATGTCGGCTTTAGTCTCGATTTACTTAACCAGTTACATGGTACATGATCAGTATAAATCCAACCCCGATGTGACTCTCTTTCTGAGTGATCAAGTGATATCCGTTGGCAGAGCACAAAACCTCGCTAGCCTTTCGGGAATTATCGCGAAATTTCGTCATCACACTCGACAATTTCCGTGGACCAATCAGAGCGCAAGCTAAAAATACCTTGTCTCCCGCCCTTCACACGCACAAGTGAGCTCTTATGAGCGAAAGTGCTTTCCACAGCAGAACCTCTGGAGAAATAAATTCCATCTGGTAATTTGGGAGTTTTAATATCGTTTTTTTTTTGCTAAGTTTCTTTTGGTGGAGGTGTTATTTTTACAACAACAACAAAATTAAATCTAGCATCCCCACCCCACAAAATTCAAAATTCCCCGGCCATATTTTTTGTACTATAAAATTTTAACTTTCCTCATTCCCAAAAGAAGGAACTGAAGCAAATTGTGGTATTACATCCAAAATCCTGTAATAGCAACCCGACCCCGTATGTCCAATTCCTTTATTTCTATAATCAACTCAGTTTAATTAAACCAGACAAAATCAAATCAAATCAAAAATCACTTTTATTTCAACTCGGTGTTTTAAACAGAGAACATTAGCTTGTAAAGCTATTATTACCGAGCTATAGAAACAACATAGGAAAAAAGCAGTAAATAAATATGAAATATCAAATCACAGGGAACATCTAAAATCAGGTTTAGGTTAGTGAATTGTTTAAAATTGTCCAAATCGAAATGTCCATAAAAACAGAAATTCAAGTGACATGATCATGATCAATGATTTTCCCTCACATAAAAATAGCCAAATGAAATAACAATAAATATTTTTTTTACATCTTATTTCTTGACGGTATTTTGAGAGGTCAAAAATAAAAAAATTACGTCATTAAATGCTCCTTAAAGTTTAAAAAAAAAACTTTAAAAATGTGACTTTTTCATTTGCCCATGTAGTATAAAAAATAATATTGTTATTATTATGCAAAAACTCAAGAGCATACTTAATAACCAAGTGGATTTTTTTTCTGATAATTTCCCTTCTGGTTTTAATTGGATGTCTCCTCTTTTGGTGCTGTTTAGAAAATAAACCTATTAATAAAATTACTTAGAAATTATTTCGCATAATTTTTATTGCGTTCAATTTTTAAAAATAAAATCAATTTGTTGGGGCCTCAACATTTACCAACTTACCAACCAATCATGTTATAGTTTGAATTTTGAACTCATACCCCCCCCCCCCCGAAGTGATTAAAATGCCAACCAGAAGTGTTCTGAAAATCATCTTTCAGTCATGCCTTTGGAGGGTGATTTATAAGAAGTCAATGACTTCCAACATTGTGTCACTGTGCCAGACACATCTGAGGATTATCTCAGGAGAACTGCACCAAATATTTTTCACAATTAACCAAAACATTGGGTTCTTCAAAAGGCATTAGAAGGTTATTGACTCAGCTGGGCTTTCCTGTTATCACAAGTTGAATTGCTTTCCTGTTCCAAACATTCCAGATTAAAACTGTCAAGGTAAACTATCAAAATTCTCAATAAGTTCATTGAACCACTTTTTGAGTCAATTACCTAGTGCTGCAGGGTATTGTGACTCCGTACGTCTGTCTGTCTGTCCATTAGCAGCTTGGGTAAGTTAATGAGTGCATCTGTGAAACAGTTATAGGCTTTTCTACATGTTTATAAGTCCCTTCATAAAGTGCATTTTTTGTATCGATGTCTTTACCTGTAAAAAAACTTACATGTAAGTAAACTAAGGATACTTTACTGTACATCGATTCATCAAGGTTAGGGAATCTCTCTGGCGATATCTTTTGCGTGTAAAACGTCACCAAAGATTGTGTACATCATTTTCAATTCAAAACTTGGCCTAAAAACCTAAATAAACATCCGATTTTCAAAATTTCAAAACCTGCATATATCAAGTAAATTCCTCAGAATTCATGCACTATTCATTTTGTTATATTTGCAATATTAACTTCGCAAAGAGCTTTTTTGCGCATTACGCTGCAATAATGAAAAGTTGCAAAATCCCAGACCACAACAAACCAGGGCAGATTTTTTTTTGTAGGGGGGGGGGGGTTATTTTTCAGGCCTGACATCACACACTATTAAATAGTAGTGAAAAACATGTACACTGTGCATATAGCAATTAACAAGTTAATATCCATACAGGTGGTTTTACATAACAGAAGTTTATTTATTTTTTACACATGTATGCATCCTTGCATGGTTATGTAATATTCTCATGAAACAAGGGGAGGGGCTTTGGAATTTTTCTATGGGTACTTTTTTCATAGAAATGCACACTTTATAATATTAGAACCTTTTATAACATGCCACATACCCTCAGGTTCATCATAAGATTGATACAGTACTCTTTTTAAGGGTACTTTTCTTGTTAACATAGTAACCACTTGGGAGGCCAAATGGTCTCCCAGTGGACAGCTTTAAATTTAATATTAGGGGGCCGACCAGACGATAGTTGGGGGGGCTATGGACTTTACCCCCGGGACACACTTTTTTTTTTGTTCGTGGTGCGTCGACGAAAATTTTTTTTCACATACGCGCTCGCAACGAACTTTTTAATCGGAATTTTATCATTACGGTGTCCTAGTTACAGGTGGAAACAAACTTTTTTTTTTCACGTGCTGAATAAACTTTTTTTTTCAGTGCAAGTGGGAAACACTTTTTTTTCACCAAAAAGCCATAGCCCCCCCCCCCCCAAACATCATCTGGTCGGCCCCTTAGGAGTCAGGAATCACCAGATTTTATCTTAGACCCCGACTCCACCAGAAAATCTAAGTTAGACTCCGACTTTACCCAAAAACTTCCAGACTCCACAACTCTTGACTCCAAAGCCCCGAAAATGACTGCTAAATTTTTGTCTTCTACAAACAGTTACATATAAGGGTAAAAAACCTTTGATAAGCACCCCCCGCCCCCCACCTCCATCTCATTAAATTTTCGTTGACCTTGTGTTTCATTTATTTATCAAAGACTTTCACCTATTTGTAATTCTGAGGAGTACAGTGATGAACATTGGAAACTATTCAAGTCAGACATCCCTGCCGGGTATAAGATGCAAAAATCATGGGTGACATGCTCACACCTGCAACAGCTAAAAACTCCTCCCGAGCAATGCCACTCACCTAAGCTGTCCACCTATCCTTATTGATCTATCCTCTCCTTCTGATAACAGCAAATAACAGTGAAACAGCTCCCTTATTTACTTTTTCTGCCTCTACTGTTTTTCCCCACCAGGGGCGCATGCATCTCCATCGTAGTTCCGCTATTGCTCACGTTTAGGACTGGCGCCACCGTCTGCCTTCCCGCCAAAAACATCCACACACTTCACTCTCACCTTTCTCAAGCCCATTCCATCTGTCAATATGGCAGTGCATTTGTAATTTCAATTCCTCTACCACCACTCTTTACTTATATTACGATTAGTACTCAAATGCTATTTCAAATGGTCAGCATGCAACACGGGGCCACATGCCCATGCAGGTAGAGCAGGGGGTTAATTATTCCCCATTATAGTCCTGCACCAAATCATGGGTAAATCTAGTACCCAATATTTCAGGCTTTATGAAGCAATATATAATTTTTTTTTTCATCGCATCATTTGAGAATCAATGCTAGTGACCAGTGAAAAGTAAAATATTGCAAGGTGGAACTTTTTCTTCTGGTACTGTAACTATTTCTGGCAACTTCATAAAACTTAGTCTGCACAGAGAAGGTAAGACATGCGCTACAATGATGTCATATTATTGATACCATGATAATCTGGACAATGGTCATATGTGCAGATGAAATTTGCAAATCGGGCACCATGATCCAACTTGGAGCTGGGGCACCATGAGCCAGTTTCAATAAAGTTTCAATGTACTACCTCCTTTATGCGATTAAAGCCGAATTGTAGCAACAACTCTACAGTTGTAAGTCAGGAACTATACTGAAAGACATCGGCAGCTGTTTAGGACTCATTTGTGCTATTTTCATAGAAAAATAAGCAAAATCCATCTGATCCATATTGTGGTACATGCCAAGGGGAAATTTTGAGGAAATCATCTGGTTTATTGGGCATCAGTTCTTTTAATACAGTTGAATGAGAGGGATAATACATGTATACATGTAAACTGCTACCCATGCCATGGCTCATGGTTCCCCAGGGTCGGGGCACAATGAGCCGCTTGACACCTTTTTTTAAAGACAATGTTTCAAATATTTACAAATGAAGAATATAATGTAACAACACTGAATATTGTAGCCAAGAGGTTTTACTGTGATAATATAAAAATATCAGCTCTTTACCATTGAAACTTTAGGCTCACAAGAGCAAAATGTCCAAAGCAGCTCATGGTGCTCTCCCCTACATTTTTAAATATTACTAAATTGACCTGGTGAATTTAATTTGCACAGATTGTTAATTTGTGATCTTAACAGATATTCTATCCGCATGGATTCGAACCTTTGGTGGGGAACCCAAAATTTTCAGTGGATCTTCATGCGCAAAAATTACAGCTGGATGTTGTTCGGAAGAGACATTAAGTTGACAGTGTCTGTGATGGGCGAGTGAAAGATCGCTCATATGTTGAGGACTCCCGTGGACAGAACCAGAACAAGCACAGATTTCCCATAAAAAATTGAAAATTATATTCAAGGACTTTTCCAGTACTTTCCAAAGTAAAAATTATCATATTTCAATGGACTTTTTGCATCATTTCGGAAAAGAATTGAAATGAAAAGTAGAATTTCAAAAAACGTGTATTCCTCGACAAATACCATCAATGACATGGTTTGCCAAAAAATGGTTGAAAAAAAAAATGGTTGAAAAACTGACAAGAGTAAAATTATACAGGATATACCAATAATTTCTGGCCACTGTATCGAATTAAGCATCATTTGACGGAAACACTTTCGAAAGCTTGCTGGAAAATACAAAATTACAGAGGTTGACACAATCAAATTGCTGATAAACTATGATGGCCCTAATCGCCACCATCTCTGCACTAGGCCTATTAAAAAAACATCATTTATTTGTTTCTAAAATACTATTATGGAACAGATCCTGCTTCCTGCTTCAGTCTGTGGTGCTAAAAATGTCACATCAGGAACCTTTAAAAAGTCATGACTCGAAAGTAACATGTCTTATGATGTCTGTCTTGGGAAGTTGGCCCCAGTCTTGGGGTATCCCTTGGGGGTGCCCCCAACCTTTGGTTATCCCCCAGAGGTAACCCCAATCATGGGGTGTCCCCCGGGGGTGCCCGAGCCTTGGAGTATCCCATGTGGGTGCCACTGCCCCCACCCTCGGGGTATCCCCTAGGGGTGCCCCCACCCTGGGGGGTGCCCCAACCTTGGGGTATCCCCAGTGGTGCCCCTACCTTGGGGTATCCCTGGGGTGCCCCCACCCTGGGGTTTGTCCAACCTTGAGGTATCCCCTAGGGGTGCCCCAAACCTTGGGGATCCCTGGGGTTTGTCCAACCTTGAGGTATCCCCTAGGGGTGCCCCAAACCTTGGGGTATCAACCCGGAGTGCCTCCAACCTTGGATATCCATTGGGGGTGCCCCCAACCTTTGGGCATCCCCCAGGGCTGCCACCTTGAGGTATAACCTGGGGGTGCCAACCTTGGAGTATCCCCCGGGATGCCCTTAACCTTTGGGTATCCCCCGGGGGTGCCCCAACCTTGGGGTATCCCCCAGAGTGCCTCCAACCTTGGGGTATCCCCCAGGGTGCTCCCAACCTTGGGGTATCCCCAAGTGTGCCCCCAACCTTGGGGTATCCCCCGGGGGTGCCCCCAACCTTCAGGTATCCCCCAGGGGTGCCCCAAGCCTTGGGGTATCCCCCAAACTTTTGGGAGCCGTGCTACTCTGATAATTAGCACCAGTCAAGCTGTTCTGGTTGACTGCACACATAGCCCAGAGAGGCCTGAGGTGAGACGACGACATACCAGTGACACAACATCACAACATGATACGCCCAGTCTGGGGAAAATGAGAACTGCATGCTGCTGCTACCTGGCACAAAAGTTGATATTGTATGCTACAGCATTGCTGTCCCAAAAAATAGTTCCAATTTCATTGCACATTCACAAAATTTCTATTCAACATTGATGTATACCAGAGTCAGACTCAGCAATCACATTCTCTGAGGAAGTAGACAAGGCCATCAGCACACTCAGAAACCGCCCCGGTTTCTTCCAGACAAAATTGTGCGAGTTCCTCAGACTGAAATAATGTGGACCGCTCGCAGAAGCTCGCGGAATAGCCCACTAGTCACTAGGTGGCAACACATGACAGCATATGTTCTGATCTGCCAAGGCTGGAAAAAGAAGTGGCAATGGAACAGAGGTCCATTTGTAGACAGTGATACGCCACTATTCGGTTGACGTGCCAAAAACATAGTAGCTGGCAATACAAATATTTCAGAAACAAATTAAAGAGAAATTGTAGGCCAGCATGGTTTATCAATGCTCTTGATAACAGCCGTTTAGGACTTCCTTGAAGTGTCACTCTCAACACAGATGAAATGGACTAGAGTAACTCTAATGCAACACCATGTGGCACCAGTGAGAAGGAAATCAAGAGTTACACAACATCAGCCACCTGGAGACCACACACACTACCAGCATATTGATATCGACCAAGTCATTAAATGGGAAGAAGTCAGCTATTGAGCTTAATGTATACTTCCTTGTCTAGAATTTGAGATGATTACAGAGGAAGGACATCAACATTACTCTGGAATAGGATCTAGGCCTAGAATAGGCTAAATAGGTGAATTTCTTACATGCTACCTGACAGTTTCATCAAAAACTGAACTCAACAATCATGAAATTCACCTGCAACATGCCAGACTAACTCAACCATCCTTGATTGAACTTGATGAGATTCACATGTCATATCGCCGACAAACACAACCATTCTTGAGATAAACTAAACTATCATTGCTGGCATTATATTCACACATCAAATAGCAGACAAACACAACCATCATTGGTGGAATGGGATTCATGTGTCACATAGCAGACAAATACGACCATCCTTGGTGGAATGGGATTCGTGTGTCACATAGCAGACAAACCCAACCATCCTTGGTGGAATGACATTCACATGTCACATAGAAGACAAACAAACCAACCATCCTTGGTGGAATGACATTCACATGTCACACAGCAGACAAACCCAACCATCCTTGGTGGAATGTCATTCACATGTCACACAGCAGACAAACCCAACCATCCTTGGTGGAATGTCATTCACATGTCACACAGCAGACAAACACAACCATCCTTGGTTTTATGAGATTCACATGTCACATAGCAGACAAACAGAACCAATGTCAACCATCCTTGGCTGAATTGAGTCGATCTGTTGCAGGCTATGACAGTTTCATAAACACTGAACTAAGCCATCTTTTATTAAGAATTTAGAGCAGCACTACAGACAGGTATGGAATTGGACAGCCCTCTCAATACATCTCTGGGGGAACAGAACGGTCAAGGGCATTTCACAAAAGCACTGAAACCCATCGGGGCTCAACTATCTACTCAGAAATAATTAAATATTCGCACCCGGTGAGAGGACCAGCTACCACAACTTCAAACCAATAAACAACTGTGGATAGCCTTTATTGCATCTGGACGTCATTTTGTTGTCCGGACCACACTAGAAATAAGTTTTTAACTTTAGTGTGCAATCCAAAATGCTTCACAACAGTGTACTGCTTATTATTATATATATGCCTGTGCCCTCTTTTAATGTGGCTAAATTAAGTCTAACTTAATGAAAATAAAATAATGCAACAGTCGGACCACATGGAGCCATTAGGCTGCCTCCACACTAATATCACAGCCTGTCAAAAACTACTTATCCAGGGTGGACCTGAATAGAGGGAATTAAATTCATGGGTTAATTTATTAATCCTTGCAAATATGGCATCCCTATCTTGAAGCTTTTAGGGAGAACAAGTCGTTCTTGGTCCCAGGTATAGCTTTTATGAGCTATTTCGGCAATGTCATTGAAGGTCACACTCATATAAGTAGCCAATGATCCTGACTGGCAGGACACCTCATCAGAACCTATCCACACTGGTTTTAAACATTTGGCCCTGTTCTTGAAAGGCAGATCAAGGTCCTCCTGAATCACGCTCATCCCTAAAGTCAATGGGGCTAAAGATCGAACTAGAAGTACAGCACATTCCGACTCCAGGCACTCCTGCGTTATTCCCATGGCCTACGAAACGTTTATGGTGTGTGGAACCTGGTTACCTTGAAATTAGGTAAAAGGCAATCCAAACTAATGGAAAGATTCATCATGTCGAACCAGGGAGGTGTAGCAGATGGAGATAGCGCTCCCTATGCGCATCGTACTGCGCAGCCTGACGTCGTATTTTCCCATGCGCCACCAGTGGTGGCGATAGGAACTAATGTGATCAACATGGCCAGTGCTGCTGAGCATGTCAGCAGTGATTCAGCTCACGTATTTGTGGCTGTTTCATGTGAAAATCTCTAACAAAGTCCACTATATGAGAGTACAAAGGTAAGTTCACATGCTAGAGAATCTTTTTGTTGCTTAATATGGACTGTGTTGCAGTATTAGTGCTGTGATAGCGCCGAAACTTTGGTTTGCTTGTTGCAGTAAACAAACAGCTGCACTGCATGCATGGATCATGTGTCCATTCACCATTGAACTGGAGTCTGATTCAATTGATAGAACATGCTACAGAGTTGATTGCACCTAATTCATGCCAAATTCAGTTAATTGAAGTTATACATTGATTGCACTTCTCACCTCAGACCCCAATCATGCATGCAGCTGATGCCAGTCAAATTAATTGTCAATCAATTGAATTAAGTTAACCCATGTGAAGTAGGTGAGAGTTCTTCTTCTTATTCTTCCTTTGAGATCCAGACCACCTTCTGGCATTATCGGATCTGAGTTATGTTATTATTGGTGAAATACCAATAAACTAAATCTTATTACAAAAATAAAACATTTATAAGTAGGCCGGTCCTCTAAGAGAAGGCCAAATATTTCATTCATGGTGCAAACTGTTTACATGTTCTGATTTTACATAAGTGAGACACACATAAGACACACAATAAGTAAATTAAGCTCTTGTCGGTGAAAAAATTATCAACTATAGGTGTATGGGATGGCCGCTTGATGACCCCTTGGAGGCCGTCGTTACATCTGCCTGGATATTGGTCAGGATTTGCCCTAATTTATCATTTGCCCCTATGCTGGGGGGGGGGGGGGGGGTTATAGTCCCCCTGACCCCCAGCAAAATATGCCTATGTAGGCCTAAATCATAAGTGAAGAAATATTGTGAAGAAATATTTTTGTTTAGGCATGTTGACTGACATTATCTGACTGAAGTTCACTGAACTCTTTAAAGTCCTCTAAAAGTATAATACTACAATGTGATTACACTTTTGCAATTGCTGAGTTCATGATAAGTTTGAGATGTTGTAACTGTAAAATATTTTATTTCAAACACAGGTGATCAGTTTGGTGGGAGATGTACAGAGTACTATACAGACACTGACAAGACTTTCACAGTGAGAGGTTCTCAAGAAGGGAAACAAATTGCTGGCCATTGAAGAATGTTTAACATTTAAGGTTAGTACCATGGTACCAGTGTTTGTAAAGATTGTAAGGCCTGTCTGAAGCAAATTTTTGGCGGATTTATAAAAGGGACAGTCCCGGCCAAGAATTGCAGCTGGATACATGCTAAAAAATAAAAATTTCATTTTGGCATGGTAGATATATATCCGTGCAAGCACAGTAATACTATACCAATATAATACTTACTGTTTGTATTTCTTAAATAAACTGAAATCAGACAACTTTCGTGGGATCCATGGCAAATAATTCTCACCCTAAATGTCATTGCTGTGTATGATCAGTGTTGGATCCAGACATCGGAGTGTTTTGATATTTACCATTCATTGTGGGATATTTTTTTTTTTAATACCTACACATGCGCTTCATCTCAGTGGCCCATGGAGCATCACATCTTCCGCTTGATCTGCCACTGGCTTTGATCACAGGCACATTTCACATCAGACAACTAGGGGCATATCTAGAAACGACCTGGGGGGGGGGCATAACATTGGGTGAATATGTACGCAGTCGCTCGCAGCATTTCTAATCTTTCCCATGTCAATTTTCAGCCTCAGACAACTGATATTTCGTAAAATATATTAAAATATAATCTTGTACACTGCACTGTCAATGTACAGTCAGTACAACCCATACAAGCTGTCAATCATAGAGTGAATGTCTGCAATGATAGAATTTTCTTTTCTTTCCCAGATTTCTCATTTGATTTGCGACGGCCTGGCTTTGTTTGGACAGTCTTTTCTCCAGCAACAGTAATTCACACTTGAGGATTGAGCAAAAATCACGCAACCTTACACTGAAGTGACAATTGATAACTTCCAAAATTAATTCAGGACAACTGAAATTTTATCTTATAATTTACATAAATTCTGTCTTAATACTTATTTTATTAAGCCTGTAACAAGAATTCTCCACGTTGAAGCTCTCCAGCATCTACATGCCAGGTGCGTCTGAACAAACAGTTTTCGAGAATTGCTGACGGCAGGTCTACGTAGTGTCACTGCATGGACTTCGAACATTTTTGAGTGGAGAACACAACCATGTCCAATTGACATAGTATTATTGTTATAAATACAAATATGCCTATAGTAATTTTTGTCTGTGAAATAAGATGCTAATGTTTTACTTTGTAAATTTTCGGTTACTTAAATACCTCATAATCGTGATGATATCATGATTAAATTTGACTATTAAACATTCGAAGACAGAGTTGTTTAATTTGATACCTAGTATATTGTTGTAATTGTTCCATGGATAGAAAAAAACTCAGCTGGTAATGATCCTATTAGATTTTTAGATTTGTTTATCATGATACTTGATGATAGTTGGAATGGCGTGAAAGAATATCTCTATTTCATTTCACTCTTTTTGGTAAATGAGTATAGGCCTATTATATACCAATATTTATTTCACTCTTTTTTATTTCACTCTTTCTGGTGGCCAAGTGGCTAAGGCCCTAAGTGCATAATTAGGCTTAGCTGCATGAAAGTGCATGTTGTTTAACTTTGTGTCTGAAGTCTGATCTTTCTGAACTTTCTTATCAATTTGCATTTGCAACCATTGCTGGTCATGTTCTGGCATACGTAGGGTGGTCCAAAAACACTTTCTTTTAAATTTCTCTGATTTGAATCTTGCATTGTGATCTTATGTCTATTGAAGGTATTGAGTAAAAATTTCAGCAAAATCAATTAATATTTAGAGGTGGCACAAAGCCGTTGAAGTTTAACATGCGATTCCCCTGCAGCAGACCTCAAAATCATCGGTATTTGCAAATATTGCAAAAACGACCAATATTTTGATCGAATAACCTTTTTTTGGTATTTCAAGGATGCCCAATCTAGTCCTCATATTCTTTATGGCTTACAAAGTTTCGTAAAAGGTCAACAGGTAAATATTTCACTTACTATGAATAATAGATCAAAAATAACCTCCAGATATCACTTTGACATGCCAACTTTATCATATTCTAAAAAAAACGCAAAAAATATTCACTTCATAGAAAGATCTGGGAAATTGACCATTTTTTCACTTTCGCGGATGGGTAATTACACGATAAACTTCAAAGACTTTGTGCCACCTCTAAATATTAATGGCTAGTCCATTTAAAAACCTGGGGGTGGGGTGGTCAGGTTACATTTTTGACCCCCTCATGCATCTAAAGTGAATTATTTTTGACCCCCCCATGCATTAAATGCAAATTTTTTACCACCCCACATGCATCAAATAAAAATGTTATTATTACAATGCGTAAGCCTTCATGGAGCGATAATGCACCCCCGTACATCTAAAGCGATTTCTTTTGCATCCCACCATACATCTGATGATCTGAAGCGAATTTCCGCCGATCCCTACATCCATCTTACGAAAAATAAATCAACCTGACCACCCCCCTCCCAGGTTTTTTAATGGAATAGCCCTAACCGATTTGCCTGAAATTTTGTGTGTGTTTGTTTTACTTATGTGGTCATCAATTTCTACTTTCAAATTGGGGGTTTTACAAGATTTGATTTTTCCCATAGGAATGTGGACCACCCTAGGCATACGGTCCATGAATTTTTTGCAATCTGCCTCCAATTAATGCCTCATGGCGCTAAATTGAGTTTTGATTCAAACCCATACCCCAGAGCAAACTCCAAGCACAAACAAGCACTCTTAACCACTAGAAACTCCCATCAGTACCAGTGAGACTGCTATTTTCAAGCATCATTGGTGTTTGGGATATTAGCTTAGCCCTCGATCTGTACCAGTAAATTTTGGGTCAACTATTTTCTGGCGAGGAACGAGACATGGGTTTGTACGTTTGTCCCTTCTTAAATATCACCATATTACCTATATCCTATGTAGTACCTACTGACAACAATGATAAATGAAGCTCCTCAAGGGGCTCTCGCCCCTTGCATACGAATCTCGCCTGTAGTCCATTAGATTTCGCCCTCGTCAGCGATGCCTCTCCAGGTTCATGATGTCTTCACCAAGAGACTTCATGATAGATAAACATTCTAAGATAGATAAGTGTATTTATAAATGCACTTGGTAGGCCAACTAGGACAGGAGGAGGGCACGGAAAGGAGATGAAGGATGATTCACCAAGCAAGAGCTGTATTCGAACCCAGGACCCAGAGATAGGTAACCTAGCTAGCTACCACGAGACCCACCTCCTCCCTACATTGTTGTGAAGATAATTTTCATGAGGCAAAATGACAATGATAACAACGGAGTCGAGACAAACTTGGTATAATAAAAATTAATATTGATTGAATAAGAATTTAATACACCTTGTCCGTTAATCAGTCAGTATACAATGAAAAAATATAAGCTTACAAAATGTACCATTTCCATTATAATTCTGAATACAGACGATAATCGTTCAATGAAGTAACTTCTGCTTACACACACAATGACGGTTAAAAATTTTTCAACTTCTCACAATTGTTGATGTTCTCCAGCAATCTGATTTTTAAAAAAACTAAATGTTTTAAACTGAAACTCAATCATAAAATGCAAAACAAATCATAAGTGGATCCAGAATAAAGTTATCCAGAAACGATATCAGTAAAAATAACAAATTTTTATATATAAAAGTCACCATTTAAAAATAAAACATACAGATAAAAAGTTATGTACAAAAATATTTCTGATGTACCAATTTTTTATTAAATTTTTAAGATCACTTAAACTTTCAGCTTCCTTTAAATTGTTTGACAACTGGTTCACACAACACATATATCTTATAGCACTTGTTTGAAATTTACAGACTTTAGAGAGGTCTTGAAACATAAAGTACATATATAACAGGGCAGTAGTCAACATTTGCACTTATCAGGCTTTAATAAGAATTTGTCATTGTAGTCAAAAATATTACATTGGCGCATTGGTGTGTTTACCAGCACTTGATACATTGTTTATCCTTCATGCATAATTTTCTAACATGAGCTTCAAAATAAGTAAGATTACAGTTAATATACATACCCAAATATTTTATTGTTCTCTGGTATGAAATTCTGTCTTGCCAGCTTGAAATTAATTACCCTATTCAAGACTTACTTTAGTCATCAATGGCTTTGATCACAGCACATTGCATGTTGTAAAATTTATTGTAGGCTGATATATATATTAACATGAAAAATTTCATCAGAAAAGTTTTCAATTTTTAATTAATTCATTTTGTGACAATTATTCTTGGTCCTCTGAATCACTGAAATAACTGAATGTTCTCAAACATGGAGATTTTACTGTTTATGTCACTACGGTTGTCAAAGTTTTCACTCGATCATGCCAAGGCTGTCAGTTATATTACCGAAAATGATTGCTATGGAGGAGGTCGGTGGTTATTGCAGTGTTTTCATGTAATGCAAGACATTCGTTGGCTGTACTCTTGCTGGAAAAATTAGGAAGAAGGAAGCACTCCGTAGTTTCGACTGCTCCACCTCCGTCACCTCAGTGAATCCCTGAACACATCTGAAACAGACAAAAATGGAAAATCATATAAAGGACGCTTGTTTCTTAGCCCCAATAATAAAGTCACAATGTATGCTAAGATCTGTATGAACAGTGGCGTGACACTGGCGTCACTAGAGATCAAAGTTTGGGGGGGCTGAAGGCCCAAAATTTAGAAGCGTTGTCTGAGGCCAAAGGGCTGAATGCTGCATTTGGGGGGGCTGAGCCCCCCCCCCCCCCACTAGTGACGCCACTGTGTATGGATATTACAATGATTTTTGACATTTCTAAGCTGACTGACATCATTACACAGGCCTACATGCGAGACACTGACATTGAGTATTCACCAGTGGTCAAAACAGGCCTTAATGGGGGGGGGGGAGGACGAAGATGGGTGTTTGAGTGAGGCAGGACTGCCGGACTCCCCCCACCCCCCAAGTCAAATTGTATCGCAACCATCTTTTTTGGCCCTCCCCACTATCTCCTACCTGTTCAAAACACTGTCAAAAGCCAAAATACAAGATGGGACAAGGCAGTTTCCCAGCTCCTCATCAACTGGCCAACTAATACACTGCACATTGGGACCACAGATCGTACCTACTATAGTGCATGACTTCAGAAAGTGTAAGATACTTAAAATACCATGGATACTCACTTAATGCTTCAAGTTTGGAAGATCCAAAAACGATTCTGCTCTCTTCTTGTTGATAACGTCATGTTCCTATCGCCACCACTCGAGGGCAGGCCAAAAAAGCAGGACTATTAGCGCCACCTAGCAATTAATGAGTTAAGTCGGATATCCAAGAGGACAGATCTATGGTCGAACTATCTCTAAA
This sequence comes from Platynereis dumerilii, assembly GCA_026936325.1. Classification (NCBI taxonomy): domain Eukaryota; kingdom Metazoa; phylum Annelida; class Polychaeta; order Phyllodocida; family Nereididae; genus Platynereis; species Platynereis dumerilii. The sequence continues at coordinate 76,622 of JAPTHN010000037.1, read as the reverse complement.
AAATTTTCTAAACTGGACAAAGACTTGTCAACTTAACGAAACATAATCTGTAAAACATTAAAGTAGTTTGCCACAGTAATTACAACCAAATGCCTTTTCATAAATAAGTCAATGAAATGTTTATTTAGAGAAATATCAATTTCTACACGAACATACATATTGAACTCCATAAGGTACAAGATATACGAATGATGACAGTGAAATGAACATTACAGTAACATCAAAGAATTACAATAATTTCTTAAGATCTTGATTAAATCAAATATAATATGTACTGTCCCAAATAAAAGGCAATGAATAGACTCAGTTTGGTATATCAAATCAGAACAGTACGATATGAATTTTTATGTACAAATATTTACATTAATTTATCTGTATATAAATCCCTTTCCCCCCCTCTCTCAGAGCCAGGTATACAACTGCTGATCAACAAACATCCATTTAACTTCCAACATCTTACAAAATATTGACACTCATTAACACGAAATAATTCATCAGTTTCTTAAGTACCAACTGGTCAGAATACATGTAACTTATCCAATGAAACGGTCTGCAACTGTTTGGTTGACCTGTTGTGACACAGCTCATGCATTCGGTGCATGGTTTTTTAAGCACAGTAACAAGTCCAGTCGAGACATCTTGGCAAAATGAATCTTTGGATATCTTCATAAATGAACACATTCACACCTCCACTGATCAGATGGCAAAACTTCAAATAAGCTCTTCACATTCAGATCCTCCCCATGTCCCATAAAATTTAAATAGTCTCTCATAGATGCCCCCCAGTCTGCTGCTGGAATACGTCAATTGAGTCCCCATCTTCCATGTCCAACTGCAAAGGAAAAGAGATTTCTTTTATAACAACAAAATTCATACTATTATCACTTTATTTTTATCGGACTTCAAAGGTTTACCAGCAATTTACGAAGCAAGTATTAGCTTCTCAGAGACGTATGATCTATCAATTTAAAGCTCTCAGAGAGATCTATCCACCCAGGTAAGAATGGCACCTCTAACCCTCACGGAAGTGTGCGAAATAAGAGAAATCAGCCTTATTTGCATAACATGTGTGAAGGCCTGTCCATGGGTCAACTTTGTGGGCGTGTCTGACTTAATCACTGAAGGCTTTGCTGAAGTGTGAATTTATCACTGAGGGAGCTAATTTAGGCCAGGGGATGACAGGGAAATTAGGCGAATCATGATTGAAATTGCCGACCAAGAGAAGTAGTTAGTGGCTACAATTGGAATTCAGTACCTGGCTAATTTCCTTGATAATGGTAATTGTACATTTATGTTGTTAAGTTTGAAGTGCAGCTTGCTTATAAGAATTACAATAATTAAGTCAAATTGACTAAAATAACACCTAGCTAACATCACATGCAATACAATTATACAATAAATTCTCTTCGCTGTGTTGATATCTTAATGACTATGCCAACCATGAAATACAGATAAATATGACAATCTTAATACATTACACCTGTTTAACAAATGTTAATAAATAATAAGTGCTTATTTGATAATTATAATTGACTGCCATAATCACTGATTAAATAAGCCTAGCAAATGTGCAAATAATTTCCTGAGTCACAAAGGCCCGCTCCTAGACCTTTGTAATAACAATCTACAAATGTGGGCCCTTAACTATAATTTAAAAAGGCATTTGTAAATTTAAGTGTTAATTTTAAAAGTGCAGCTTGTTTTATCTGCGGAGCCTTCATAACACATTTAACAGTTACTCGCAACATAATTGGAAGGCTCATTCGAAATTTTTCCTGAAGCTTGAAAACTAGACTGGCAAAGTGAAAAAGGTTCTAGAACTGAATGAGAATATAAATATTCATAGCAGCTTGTAAGATAACAAATATTCAAGTCATCTATCAACTTACCCCAGAGGGCGTGTCTGTCTCATTTATAGCCTGTCCATCAAATCGAAATCGCATGGCTTCCATTTTTACTCCCTGAAAACAAAACCGTTCATTAAAATTAAAAAATATATTTAATACAGAACTCCATTACAAAAAAAGTTGCAAAGAGAGTGGATAAATTTCAAATTGACAAAAATTTTGTCAGAAACAAACTTACCGTTCTGTCGCAATATGCAGACATGAGTTTCCTAAGAGGTGTGTTCTTCTTGATTTTAAAATGTACTACACTTCCATCCTGACCTGTTACTTTCAAGTTGATGTGCTCGTTGCTTCCGTCCTGCAACAAAATTTAATATTTATAAGCTCCATGTAAAATCATTTTACCAATTGCAAGTCACTCAATAACTTTTATTAGACAGGTAGGCCTACAGGGCTCCTTGCCCAATAAGAACAGTTCTAAATAGAAATTGCCATTGCCATCAGGGGGCCAATATGAAGAGTTTCAGTGGCGGATACAGGGGGGGGGGGGGTTAGGGGGCCCGGCCCCCCCTAGACCACCAAGATTAATATTAGGATTTTGAAGAAAAATTGCAAGAACGCGGGCCAGCAACAGGCGAAACATGTCTAGGCCCCCCCTAGACTATCGTGTCTGGATCCGCCACTGAGTTTCACCTGTATCCTCCAGAGGGCATGCATGCATGGTAGATTTTGCAGGACCCTCACAAATCAAAGAACAAGGATTCACAAATCCTACCATTTCCCTAATTTAAATTGCACAAGCAGTTTTGGAATTTTATTAAAACTTGGAACCCAAGATTCATAAAAAACGAGGCCTTTTTTCTATAGGCCTATTTATCAAAATTAATTTGCATGGGGAAGCGTACTTCATATACGTGGTACCTAAGTAATATTTTTCTAGAAATTTTTATTATAAGAATTTGCAAGTGTCCTATCCAGGATATAGCCATTTTTTCCACTAATTAGTAATTGCATCTCAGTGTTACTATCACAGTTCAGCAGTTTCAAAGCCAAGGGACTTCAATACTTGTTGGCCATGTTGGAAATGAAAGGTTTTAAAGTTCTGCCAGCATGAATCATCAACATGGTGGGATTGCATGCAATTGATCACGTGTGCAATTGGTGCTTATTTATAAGCAACACTTCCATGCCCTTTAAATTGCCGCCACTGCTGTTAATGATTGCAATAGACACCAGGGGCCACCATTGAACAAGTCCCTGAATAAAAATCACTGCAGTGGATCATATCTATTGCGGCTTTGTTTGGCGTGGTCGGTCGCAATTATGGTCGGTAGCCATATTTCTTCTGACGTCACACAAATCCTACCGACCATTTACCGACCTTTATTGGTCGGTAAGACGGAATCTTCCATTCCTTCAAACTCAAGAAATACACACAACAAAGACCCATCGGCGGTTTCAAAACTATCAGTTACTCAATTTAAGCACCAGAGCAGTCAATAAAGCCTGAAATGACGTTTACTTCAATCAAAATACACGTTTTTTTAGCCGTGATCACTGAAGCCGGCATGACGAGATGGCGGCAAAAACAAACTTCATGATAACTTTACACAAAAACATATCTTTTACCTAATTCTGAAGGGGAAAAATTTCAGAAAGTATTCAGATGAATCAGAGTAAAGTGCACACTTACTTTCTTATCGTCAGACATGGTTAAATCTCAGTTTATACTCTGAAAACGATCCCGCGTTGTCACAAGTCAAGCACAAATATGGCGCATACAACAGCAAAGATGCGGGCCTAACTTCGGAATCTATCTTCTCCGAATCCGTTATATCAAATTAACAAATATGCCAGAAAATATAAGCATGCTTTAAAAAAATGTTTGCACTTTCTAATCTGTTCGCGGTGAAGTATTATGGTTTTTGTGACCTTTTACAATGCCGACGTCAAATTAATGAAAAAGCCGACCAATGAGATACAAGTATTTTCTCACCACAATACCGGTGCAATGTTGAAAACTGGGTCGGCGTGACCCAGATAAGAGCACAACAAGCAGCTTGTCAGCTGTCACTCACTTATTGACCTGTCAGTTGCCTCATTGCACCTGTCATTTGCCATGAACACATTTATAAGACCAATATTGAACTCCTCAAGGATCTGCTACCTGAGAATCATCAATGGCTTGAAGAATGGCTCTGCAAGTGATTTAAAATTCAGGTGAACTTGCCAACCAGACAGAAGTTGGAGTTGAAGTTTTTGACTTGAGTTGAACATGTTGTTGAAGTAAATTTGCAATGTAGTGGAGCCATGAGGGAGAACAACTTAGATTCTTAAGACACATTAAATGCTTTTAATTGCCCAATCATCATTTTAATTAGGGCCGAGACGATAGTTGGGGGGGGGGGGCTCTGGATTTTTCCCCTGTAAGAACTTTTTTTTTCGATCCTGAAACGTTGACGGACATTTTTTAATGGAGGTGTGTGTGTACACACCTCCATTTATGCAGTCACAGTGACAAATGGACCGTTTTGGCGGGAAATTTGAAATTTGAGCATTTTCAGAATGTCTTTTGGGCCCTCTCTTGGCTACTTTTTTTGGAGATGTTTGGGTCAAGAGATGTGGATAACTTGATTATAGAGCAAACATCTGGCATAGGAATGAATACCAGACATGTTGTAATTAAGACGTGTTTTCCTTTTATATCTTGCTTGGATCCACTGGGGGCGGCTGCACACAATGTGTATTGGCAGCTGTGCCTAAACTATAGCACTTGTGTATATGATATTTGGAACATGAACGGGTCTTACAACATATATGTGCATTTTGGTGTTCATGTTTAAGCAATTGGTAGAGTTTTTATAAAATATTGAAAATTAAAAAAAAAAATTTCTTTTTCGTTTCCAGAACAGAACTGATACGGTTATGCCTATGGCATGAAATTCTACCAACATATGCATTGAATACCCTTAATGTTCTTTTTGAGGGTCTAAATGCTCTTACAAAAATTGATAACAGTAAATTCAGCAAAAATGTTATTTTTTCAATGGTCTGTGATTCCGTCTATTTTGGAGTTAAAATGCGGAAATTTTGTATTTAGATGTCTAAATTATACCTCTTGAAATGACTAAACTCATTTGGAGTGCCAATTTTAGGAAATTTTCATAAAAACCATAAAACTTGGAAAAAGGAGGATTTCTGATATTTTTCTCAAATTTTAGGTTTCTCAAAAATTAATGGTAAGCAATAAATCGGTGAACTTCAAGAAATATTTACTTAATAATATTAGGAAGTTACTTTTGCATCCATATACCTATATAGTTAAGTGTACAATTTTGCCTGAAATGGACTTTTTTTAATATTCTGAAATTTAGCACACAGTATGAACAACACCTGGTTCTGGCCACTCAGGGAAAGTCTTTTTCAGGAGATATGAAGTAAGACACTACGCCACCTCCATTTTGAACCCCTGGGTTCTTGTTTTTGCATGCAGACGGACAAACTTTTACGACTTTAACATTAAGGTACTCAAGCTACAAACAAACTTATTTTTTTCATGTGAACAAACTATTTTTTCACCAAAATTAACTTGCACACTTTTGAGCAGAGGTGGCGGAACGCTTCGAAAAGTGGGGGGGGGGCACTGGGCTCCGGGGCAGCTTGTTTACGGTAATTTCAGGGAGAAAAAGGGGCATTTTATTATTTTATTTTTGGATCCAAAAGTGGGGGGGGGGCACATGCCCCCAATGCCCGAGAAGCTCCGCTGCCTCTGCTTTTGAGGATGCGAATTGTGGTGGTGCAAGGGGAGAGGGGTGGACATGAATCATTAAATGAATTTTTAACCGGCCCAACGGTGGTTTTTAGAGGTGGGCTTAGGTGGATATGGAGAGGGGGGCTCATGTCTATGTATGTCCACTTTTCTTGTCAACATATTCTGACTTGCCCATTGCGACTTTAATATTTCACTTGGATTTATGAAATTTGGTATAGGGATTCAATTAGTGGTCCTCCTCATAAATTTTTGGAAAAATCCAGGATGGCTGCCAAAATGGCCGCCATATTTTGAATTGCCCACTGTTACTTTAGTATTTCGCATAGATTTATGAAAATTGATACAGGGATTCACTAAGGGGTTCCCCTCAAAATTTCTTGGAAAAATCCAAGATGGATGCCAAAATGGTCACCATATTTAAAATACCCACTGTGACTTTTGTATTTCATTTAGATTTATGAAATTTGGTATAGGGATTCTCTTAGGGATTCTTTCAAAAATTTGTGGAAAAATCCAAGATGGCTGCCAACATGGCACCATGTTCTGAATTACCCACTGTGACTTTAAGTATTTCACTTAGATTTATAATTTTGGTATACGGATTCACTTAGGGGTTTCCCTCGGAAATTTGTGGAAAAATCCAAGATTGCTGCCAACATGGCACCATGCAAACACTATCAGTCTGGCAGTCACTGCTTAATACAAAACAATCCATGTAATAGTATATAAATCACCTTCTTCATGATTTCAATCCATGATACAATTGCCAAAGGCCAGTTTTGAATCCATGGATTCTTGTTTTTTAGGTGGGGGGGGGGGGTTAACATTGAACCTTTCACCTTTAGCACTATTACAATCAGGGCTAGAAAAAATGTGAATTTCCTGGCAATTTCATGAAGAGCTATGAAGCATGACGAAATTTCCCACTAATGGTGACGATTACTCGGGAACCTAGTGACTGCTTTCAAGTTACAATTTTGGACTTTCTTCAAAAATTTCCAGTGACATTTAGAAATTTCCAGGCAATGTCATGCCAGAATTCCCTACATTTCAAGTTCCAGCCATGATTGAAGAATCAAGTCGACTCTGGAGCCTTGAGAAGAAAACTTTTCACAATGCATGGCTGCTGTTCATGGTCATTGGTCAATCCCACGTACACTATAGATTAATTTTGAGATATTAATTTCGAGATATTACCTGCAAGAATTTTTCATACCCAAACTTGGTTTATGTAATTTATCAATTTCCATTATAATAGGTCGTCATGGACGGGCCTGAGCTATGCGCATGGGGAATCAAAACTGCCTCTGATTGGAGCTACGATTGGAGAACTTTTGGGGAACACAGCTGATAAAGTACCAGATAAAACTGCCGTTGAATTTCCTTTTCAAAATATCTCCAAGACTTTTGAACAGTTGTGTGAAGAGGTATGGTTAATGCTTATACCAGTTTTAATTTCTCTTAAGTTCTCCATTGAAGTATCGAAACGATGTAAATATTATTTCTTACGTCTTATTTTCATATTTTTTTAGAGCGATAAATTTGCAGCAGGTCTTTTAAATATTGGATTGAAAACTGGAGATAGAGTTGGGATATGGGCACCAAATTGCTATGAATGGATCCTGACCCAATATGCTACAGCGAGGGTCGGAATTATAATGGTATGTAAGTGTAGAAACTGTGCTATGCTGATCATAATGCTTTACAAGGTTGATCTCTTAGAAAATGTACACTCTCTGAGGATTACTTCCACAGAGTGAAAATTAAGAAAAGCAGTATAATAAAATGAAATATCGAATTATTTTTTATTTTAGGTTAATGTGAACCCGGCGTACCAGGCCCCAGAATTGGAATATGTACTCAGAAATGTAATGTATGATTGCATAACTAACATTATGCCTCATATGTGATTTCAATTTCAATTTCAATGGATGCTTCTTAGATGTCTGCATCTAAACTTTAAGTGATAACTTTATTTCTTTCCAGGTTGGCATTAAAGCCTTGATTCTGGCAGAAGAATTCAAGACACAAAAATATTACGAAATTTTGCAATCTGTGTGTCCAGAAATTAACCAATGCTCACCGGGTTTCACCAAAAGTACCAGGTATTTTTCATGATATAGATATTATTAACATCAACATTTACTTCAAATATGTCGCCTTTTTGCCTGGGGAGCCAGGCCAATGTTTTGGTACTATGGGTAGTGTCAAATGGCTTGAAACAGTCTGAACAACTTCGGAAATTTTTCGACAGATTCAGCAAATGCACGTAACAGCATGTAGAGCATAAGGAATGTTACCATGAGGCTAAACATGGCTGCTTTTTACTATGGATGACTTTGACCTACTTTTCAAGTTCAGAGAGCCAAAACATTGAAAACCTTGTGTGTTGGTTGATTCTTCAAAAAACAAAATGGTTTGACCTTGGGTGACCTTCTTCCAACTTTTAGGGTCACAGGACCCAACCATTGGAAAACTTCATGCTTACATACATAGGATAATCAATCATGAATACTTGAAGTTAGCTTCTGCGCTCACTGCATTGAATCTTGCATGCCCTAGGCTTTGAATCCTTGGATTCTTGTTTTTTTTTTTCTTCGAACAAATTTGGTTTAGATTACAATTAAATACGTTTGATCTAACTGAACTGTGTAAACTTAATCCTTACCTTTGGAAGTTCATATCTGTGGTTAATCATTGTCAAAGGTCTGTGTTTTTCTCACCAAGGAGCTTTCACCCATCTCTCATGTCCTTCTTCAGCTTACTGAATTGGCGCAATCTGTTCCACTGAGCCAATTCAGTAAGCTGAAGAAGTCCATGAGAGATGGGCCAAACTTCTGCGAATGCTCCTCATTGAGAAAAACATAGAACTTTGTGCAATGATTAACTACAGATATGTTTGATCTACTTGTTCATTACGCAGGTTGCCTGAGTTCAGGTCTGCTATTGTGATAAGTGAAGAGAATTACCCGTAAGTAAAGACCGATTTCACAAATATCTCCGCTTTTTCTCATGTTCTCTAAAAGACAAAAGCTTAGATCATGATCAATTTGTATGGCATTTACTAAATATTTCAGAGGAGCATTTAAATTCAAGGATGTCTACGATGGCGCCACCACTGAGCTGCAGAGGAAGGTTTTGGATTTACAAGGGAAAATTCAGTTTGATGATCCTGTCAACATTCAGTTCACTTCGGTATGAACATTTTAGAACTATTTATTGCATAAAAATAGTGAAATAAAATGATCACTTAATTTAATTGTGTATTTCTATAAAAATGTCCTTTTTTACCCTGGGTTCCCTGTGGGTAATGTTTGGGACCGAGAGAATGGCTCAAAATGCTTTTCTGTCTAAAGTGGTGCAGACGAATTTGGAAGATTTAGAGGCTAGCAAACCAACTGGGGACATTGGTATACTCTATTTCTGAAATGCGTTTTATGACTTAATTATTGACGTAGGTAAGTACTAGGGTTAATGAGAATTTAGCAAAATGCCAAAAAATGTCTTTTTCCTCGTCCATACTCTTTGGACAGCAAATTACCTCATTTTAAAGTGTCTGCTGTGAGCTAAGTATTTCATTGAAGTTATGAAATTTTGTATAGGGATTCGTGTTAGGGTCTTGATTGGGGACATTTGGAGAAATCTAAGATGGCTGCCAAAATGGCCATCACAAAATGGCCACCTTTCTTAGTTTGCCCACTGTGAGCTTAGTATTTCACTTAGAGGATTGAAAATTGGTATCAATTAGTTTGATGGGATGGATCAATAATATTTGGGGAAATCCAAGATGGTTTCCAAAATGGCTGCCATAAAATGATCGTCATTCATGATTTGCCCACTGTGTGCTTGATATGTCACTTAGAGAATTTTGTGAAATTTGCTATCGAGATAATTTGTGTTTCATCACCAAGTCATTTAGCAATTGAAAGGCATTCCAACTTTAAAAATCTTAGCAACAACAAAAACTAGGCAAAGATTGCTCAACCCCGGGTTTGAATCCACCGATTCTTGTTTGTTGATTTTAATGATATGAATATATATATCAACTTTTTATGATTTCTGTATATACATGTATGTGTTTAATTTTAGGGTACAACTGGAGCACCTAAGGGAGCAACATTGACACACCACAATATTGCAAACAATGCTTATTTTTTGGGACGCAACCTCAACTATCACGATCAGGTATTTAAACTTCACAGTAGTTTTATATCACATTCGGGCAATTTTGTGCCCATTTTGGTGGTTAATCCTGGAGGCCTGGGTTTGATTTAATAATTTTTAGTATGCATACCTTTGCATGAGTTCATTGAGGTGTTGCCATAGATGTAATTTGTTCTTAATTTTTACCCGTTTCTTTTATTTAGATTTTATTGAATGATGTGCTGATTTACTAATTTCAAGTTATTTTGTGATTTTTTCAAATGTAATCTCCATCTTCTGGAATCAGTTTTGTATTGAAGAAAGTTTGTTTTGCTGCTTTATTTAGGGACATTTAGTTCACAAAATCTCAATATTTAATTTTGTTCTTTGGTTTTTGTTATGCATGGGTTTTGGCAAGCTGTTTTTGTTTGCATTGGATGTTTTTTCCAGGAATCGCGTATTTGTGTGCCCGTCCCATTGTATCACTGCTTTGGTATGGTGATGGCCAGTTTACAGTGTGCACTGCATGCCACTACCTGTGTCTATCCTGCCCCCAGTTTTGAGCCGGAAAAAACTTTGCAGGCAGTAGAATCTTACAAGTATGACCATTCGATATTTTGCACTGCTCCCATATTTAAATGATGCACTTTTTTTAACCAGCCTAACGGCGGTTTTTAGAGATGGGCTTTGGTGGATGTGGAGAGAAGGGGCTCATGTCCACTTGTATATATTTGGTGTGAATTGTCAGATTTGTTAACTTGCATTTAGGAAAATGAAAGTGAATGTCAGTTATTTGATAATTTTCACAAATTAGTAGCAGCTGTTAATTCACTTAATTTATTATTACATTGTTGGTTGATCATACAGATTTGGATAAAGTTTCCATTTAGAAGAATATATACTCAAACTGGAACCTAAATTATTTCTTTCATCATTTAATAATGAAAGAGTGTATTGTTTTAAGTAGGATGTCTAAAGAGGCCCCTTTTAATCCCATAAGTTTCACAGTAAGTCCCACACATCCCAACATGGTCTTGTATGTGACAGTATGTCCACAGTGCCCCCCCCACCACTGTCGTGCATGGCTGGTCAAGTGGTCATGGAATAAAAACGTTACTTGGGTCAATACAAAACAATTCATGTAATAACATATAAGTCACCCTCTTCGTAATTTCAACCCCGAATATATATATATAAATATACAATTGCCAAAGGCCGGTTTTGAATCCATGGATTCTTGTTGATGGCTGTGGTTAATCAATATTTTAAAAGATACATCTTCTGTATGGTGATAATGTATGTAGGTATGTATTTTGGACCAAAGTTATAACTGAAAGGTGCACATGTTTTGCCTTTTAACAGACAATTTATAATATTTCATTAAATAATTACATGAAAAGGTACTCCATTTCCTGAAAAAATGGAAACTTTTACAAATTACCTTTATAAATTACCTTTTAAAACAAACATACACCAGATGAATCACTTAATTACTTCGATGAAAACTAAGCCAGACTGCCCTAAAGACTGAAGTCTTGAGCGACCTAAAATCTCCTATTTCAGATGCACAGCACTCTATGGGACTCCGACTATGTTTATTGACATGCTCGCTTCAGACTTGTTGAACAAAGTTGACCTCTCATCTCTGAGAAATGGTTAGTTTATATCAGTAAAAAGTCCTTTTTAGCTCGTCTGTTTTCTTTGAAAACGAAGAGCTATTGTCGTCACTCGATCGGCGTCGTCGTCGTCCTCGTCGTCCTCGTTGTCCCGGTTAAACTTTTTGTAAGTGTTTGTTTGTGACCTTAGTTTTCCACTTAGAGTCATGAAATTTGGTACAGGTATGGGGCTATGGGTATGGATTGGAGACATGTCGAGAAATCCAAGATGGCTGCCATTTTGTGGCGGCCATTTTGACAGCCATCTTTCTTCATTCTTGAACTGCCCATTGTGACCTTAATATTTCACTTACAGTTATGAAATTTGGTACAGGTATGGGCCTCTGGGTATGGATTGGGAACATGTCGAGAAATCCAAGATGGCGGCCATTTTGCGGCGGCCATTTTGGCAGCCATCTTTCTTCATTCTTGAACTGCCCATTGTGACCTTAATATTTCACTTACAGTTATGAAATTTGGTACAGGTATGGGCCTGTGGGTATGGATCAGGAACATGTTGAGAAATCCAAGATGGCGGCCATTTTGTGGTGGCCATTTTGGCAGCCATTTTTCTTCATTTCTTGAACCGCCCATTGTGACCTCAATATTTCGCTTAGAGTTATGAAATTTGGTACAGGTATGGGCCTGTGGGTATCAATTGGGAACATGTTGAGAAATCCAAGATGGTGGCCATTTTGTGGTGGCCATTTTGTTGGGGCCATTTTGGCAGCCATCTTTCTTCATTTCTTGAGCTACCCATTGTGAACTCAATATTTCGCTTAGAGTAATGAAATTTGGTACAGGTATGAGTTTGTGGGTATTGATCAGCCAAATGTTGAGAAATCAAAGATGGCGGCCATTTTGTGGCGCCATTTTGGCAGCCATCTTTCCCCATTCTTGACCTGCCCAATGTGATCTCAATATTTCGCTAAGAGTTATGAAATTCGGTACAGGTATTGGCCTATGTGTATTGATCGGGAAGTTTTCAGAAATCCAAGATCATGGCCATTTTGTGGTGGCCATTTTCACAGCCATCTTTCTTCTTGAACTGCCCATTGTAACCTTAAAATATTGCTTTGTGGTATGAAATTAGGTATTGGCCTGTGGGTGATAATGTGGCACACATTGATAGATTTCACATGAACAGACGAGCATTGAAACCGCTTGCGGTATTGGTTTCTTTGATCTGTAACTTTTTCGGGGAGTTTCGAAATTTTTTAAATATATTTAGACTATATTTATTGTATTTTTTCTTTCAGGAATAATGGCTGGATCATCATGTCCTATTAGTGTCATGCAAAACGTCATTGATAAATTACACATGAAGGACGTTATTGTAAGTATCATGCCCTTGTTATTTCTATTAGAAGTATGCCTAGTTGATGTCATACCAGACTATGCCAGTATGCCTAGCAGGTCTATAACTCAATGCCCATGTAAAGTTGTTGTGTCTTTTCGGGTTGCCAACTTTGTTCAGTTGAGAGTCTGGACTATTACATTACAACTGGTTTAACTTCAGCTGCCCTACTGTACAGCTGGAGCAGTCTTTTTGCCCCCTATGAACTATTGGGGGGGGGGGGGATTCTAAATTGAGCTTAATTGTCTGTGTGGATGGATGTCTTGTCCGTCTGTGGAGACTAGGTAGAGGACTATAAAGGAGGATAAGCAGAAGACAAGAGGGGAGACTAGGAAGGAGACCAGAGAGGCTGGATGGGAGTCTTGAGAGGAGACTAGAAAGGAGACTGTTACGATACGATACGATAAGAATTTATTATCATGTAGTACATGAAATTTGTTTTGACATTACGTGCAAACGATAAAACAAAACAAATAATCAAATAAATACATGAAACAACAATAGTGTGATAATAATAATAATAATACAAGTTACTGGTTATTAAAAAATCGAATACTAGCTGGAACAAAAGACATATTATACCTGACAGTTCTGGTTGGATTTGCTCTTAATCTTATGCCGGATCTTAGGAGGCAATACATATGGTGTAAAGGATGGTTCACATCTGATCTTATAACCTTAGTTCTTTGAGTAACATAAAATTTATACAAATATTCCAGAGTTTTGCTTACATTGACACCAAGTTTGTTAGCATGTTTAATAATCCTGTACAATTTCTTTTTTGATGTTACAGTACAATTGCCAAACCAAACGGCAATACCAAAGCTAATCACGGATTCAATTACAGATGTATAAAATAAGTTCATTATTGTTGTATCAACTTTTAGATGGTAAAGTTTCCTCAGAAAATATAGTCTGGAATTTGCCTTTTTATAAATCACATTAACATTTTCTTCGAAGGAGAGCTTATTGTCAATTACCGTACCAAGATATTTGTACTGGTTTACTCGCTCAACCACCTCATCATTGATCACAAGATTGTCATGTACATTTTCAGATCTTCTAAAATCGATCACAAGTTCTTTAGTTTTTTGTACATTCAAATTCAAGAAATTACGTTCACACCAGTGGACAAATCTTTCAACTTCAACTTTATACGAGATGTCAACATTCCTACAAAGACCAATCAATGCTGTGTCGTCTGCATATTTATACAGTTTACAATTTTCTGATTCAGATCTATAATTGCTGGTATGCAAGTTGAACAAAAGAGGTGACAAAACACACCCTTGTGGGGCACCCGTACAAGATTTTACTAAGTCTGAAAAAACACCTTTGAATTTGACATACTGAGATCTTTGATTTAAAAAGCTGTGTATCCACATAATAATGTTAGAATTTACATGCATACTAATCAGCCTTTCCATTAACACGTGAACTTGAATAGTGTTGAATGCTGAACTGAAATCTATGAATAGTATTTTAGCAAATCGGCTGTCCCCTTTCTTACATGGAGTATCAAGGAATTCAAGAATATCATGAAGTGACTAATATTAGAGGGTTAATATCTGGGTAAAAATGGGCAAAGACCATTGTGGTAACAGAAAAAAATTCCCAGAGTCGGGACATTTTCACAAGGACAGACCGCTAACACCAGGTTTGGTGGCCGACTTCCAGCCAGGCACACATAGCAATTTTATAAAACAGGTTTTTTGTTTTATTTTGTGCATGTAAAAGTTAATTTTCAGAACCAGTTCTTTTGATTTAATAGGACTTTTGTGGTTGAACAGATCTGCTATGGCACGACCGAAAACAGTCCTGTGACTTTTTTTTCTACAAAGGATACACCGGTCGAGAAGAGAGTGTCTACTGTTGGAAAGCCAGGACCACACATTGAGGTAATTACATTTCTGTTAAGCTTTATTTCATGCCATGTTACCTGGTAAATCAATAAATTCCTATGATAAAACCTGTCATGTGACCGATGGTGGGCCAGTTGAACATACTTTTGTGATGATTTAAGTATAAAACTACACATTTTTAAAATTTAAGTCAGGGTTGTTCGATTTAAATCAAGGAGATTTAAATCATGATTTAAATCACAAATTTGATGCATTAAAATAATATGATTTATTTGATTTAATTGTGATTTTAATCATGATTTAAATCACTGGAATTTTATAAAATCAACAATCGTCATTTAAGATCTGATTTAAGTTCTTCTTCTGCATAGTTCTTTATGAGGTAACAGTGGAGGAGATGTCATTTCCAACTTTAATCCTCTGTCTGTCCTTTCAGGTTAAAGTGATCAATGCTGACGGAGAGATAGTCCCAAGAGGAGAAAAGGGAGAATTGTGCACAAGAGGTTACATGACGATGCTCGGTTATTGGAATGACAAAAAAAGGACTGCTGAAGTCATTAAAGAAAACCGCTGGTACCACTCAGGGTAATATTCTTCATGAAGTTAAACAGATTAAAATGTTTGTTATTGTACGAGTAACATTATTATGAATAGAGTTGTTTGTTCATTCTCAACATCCTTGAAATGAAAAAAAAAATCTTTAAGTATTGCTGAACATTTCACCATTTGAATTACTGAGATGTTAGATTTATTGGTTCTCTCGGCAAAGATTTCTGACTGACTTTTTTGAAATTGATAACTTCATAGTTTTTTTTTCATTCATTTTTCATTTAATTTCATTTTATTTGCAGTGATATTGCTTATATTGATGAGGAGGGCTATGGGGTCATTGCTGGACGAATCAAAGACATGATCATTAGAGGAGGAGAAAATATCTATCCCATTGAAGTTGAGCAAGTGCTCTACACACATCCTAAAATTGCAGATGTCCAGGTAAAAAAAAACGTACCTTGTGGGAAAATTAAATTTTGGATAAATTATCCCATCATGGATGTGATAAATGGAAATGATACTTTGTAGACTTTTCAGACGTATACTCACAACATGATTATGCGGTGAAGAAATTATACTTAATTACTTATACCACAGTTTGTGAAATTAGGTGCTTCTCCGGATCGAACTGGAATGCCAGTTCTGCAAATTTGCTTACATGTGTAATTGTGTAGGCCTATAATTATATTCTGAAACCAACTCTCCCAGTCATTTTAAGCATGATTTAAGCTTACATTGGGAGAATTAATTACACGTTTAACAGGTATTTCAATTGTGCTTAAAACTGAACTAAACAGGGTCACTGGTGCCCACCACTGACCCCCTCACTATAGCCCTGCAGTCTGAGCGGGCCTAAAATCAGGGCCCAAGCCCGGCCCAAGTTTTCAGGGTCACACCCGTACCCCATCCGGCCTGTAATTAGTTTGTAGGCCCTGGCCAAGCCCGTCCAGTTTTTTCTAGATAATGGACTTCATCATTCTGGGGATTTGCTGACTTAAAGGGGTTCGAGAGCCAGTGGGCTAGTTCCGGGGGCCAGTGCAGACCAGCAAGCCCCTGCGGTCCCCCCAATTCTCCTAGTCATTCTGCTAGTGAGAAAATTGGCATTGTACATGGATGTAATGTCTGTGATCTCTTACAGAAGTCAGACAATCCATCCATCTGTGTAATCCTAATTTTATTATGTCCCACTTAAAGATGCCATTTCATGGAATCACATCATTTATATCAAACAGATAGTGGGAGTTCCATCGAAGAGACTTGGGGAGGAAGTGGCAGCTTGGATCAAGTTGAAAGACGGACAGACAGCCAATGAGAAGGACATCAAGCAGTTCTGTAAGGAAAAGGTCTGTTTAAAATGAGTCATCGATTAACCTTAATTCATAATTTTGCAATGAATGTAATGCATTTAAAGTCTACATGTAATTTGCATGGGAAATAATTAGGTCAGATCAAATGCATAGACCTTTATTATTATTTTAGGCCTACACTTCATGAAAGTAGATTGACTGACCAGAAGGTCATTAGTGTCTTCTAAGTCACCTGGCGATGTTTCTTGACTAAAAGATCTTTTTCATACGCCAGCTGCAAATTACATTTGATTTAAGCCTGCACCAACCAAATCACAGGTGTAACAATTCTGCACAATACTGGCCCGTCACATTCCACGGGTGTAATAGACTAACATTTTGAAAATCATTTCCAGGCTAAAATTAAAAGTGATTGTTTTTAATCCTCTTTTTTTGCAGATGGCACACTTTAAGATTCCGAAATACATACACTTTGTCGAGGAGTACCCATTAACTTTCACTGGAAAAATTCAGAAATACAAAATCAAGGAAGAAGCGGTGAAACTTTTTAAACTGGAGGGAGAATTCTCAGACTAGAAATTAAGACGATGATTGAAAGATATGTATCTAACCTTGTCTTGCCATATCCCGGTGGAGTGCATCGATCATATTGCTAAATGATAGTTAGCGTAGAACAGGATTAAGTTGGCTCGCCGCGGAAAAGGTTGCCACCTAATTTATCCCACTGAATGGCAGACATGCCAACTTACCTCTCTGACACAGGTGGTCATATTTCCCAAAAAAGTCTGTGTCATTGATGAAAGCTAGTAGGCCCTATGTCCGCCATCCAGTGGGATAAATTAGGCGGCAAACTTTTCAGGGCGAGCCATGCCAGCTTTACCCCGTTCTACAGTACAGTCACATGTAGTTGTCTTGCTGTAATGATCTGATATTTTGTCTCGATCAGCTTGGCATTAAGTTTACCTGTGCGTGATCATAAACCAGTTTGATCAGGGAATTGTGTGTTTATTAAAATGGCTGTAAGTTTTCATTTATTAACAAGAGATGCATAGAAGCAATCGCAAGCACTGCACACTGCATGCATTGATATACCTCAACGATTAACTTAAGATCTGGCAGCCTTAGGCTGATCCAGAATTGTTTAATTTAAATCAAAAACCTATACCTGAACGTTTAAAGGCTTGGGGAGCTAAATTTTCCACCATCAAATGTCTTTGTTGTATAGTTTTTTAAACAAACATTTCTCAAGAGAGTATGAGGACTCTACATCAGGATTGCCACTGGTCAGGGAAATTCAAAGTCAGGGAAAAGTCAGGGAACTTTTAAATTAGTCAGGGAAATTTGGGATTTTGCAGAAAGTCAGGGAAATTTTGCATAAAAACGAATGCAGGACACAAAAGGCCATGGTTTCGTGATAAGAACGACAAAGAAATGTGCGACATTTGCCCGTCTAACCTGTTTGATGGTTATGAAGTGGCCTTAAAATCAGGAAACTGTAGCTTGAGGTGTATTGAGTGAGCAACTTGGCATTGTCAATTTTTTTTCTGTTTCAAATCGAAACATAAATTCACAGAAGTCCGCGAATTGCGATCCAAATTTTGTGTGAGAGCCTTTTTTGTGGTCAGGGAAAACTTGTTTCGAGACAGGGAAAAGTCAGGGAAAAGTCAGGGAATTTCGAAATGCGACTTGAATGGCAACCCTGTACAGAACAAATGGTGGTTCAATCATGTTCCTCTCCCCCCTGGATTTCCCTGTCTACTGTTCACCAAACCTAACATGAGCTGAATTGTGAATTGCCACTCTTGTTCTATTTTCTTATGCATTTACACTGACAATTTTTATACACTTTTACGATTGTTATCAATTTGCTTTGTAAATGTTACTGCCAAGTTGTCTTAACTATTTTCTTTGATTGACTGCGTTCAACTGTATTTGTTTTTAGAAAGACACTTGCTTGTGGTCATCGTAAGATAAATTTGCATTTAATTTGTGTTATTTTTTGTATGTATTATATTAAGTTAATATGTGGATATACAAATCATCAGATATTAAAACTGTTCCCTATATATATCTAAATATTGTTTTTATTCTTATGAGATTCCGCAACACAACAGAAGGTAAGATTGTATAGTGGGTCGTCCGGATTATTTGTACTGCACCTGCACCATTGTATGAGGTACGCTTACAAGTTACCTTACATGGCAGCAAGCTGAGCATGACCTACAACTTTGAACTAATGGGTTGCCTGTTGGCTAAGGTGTTTGCCCACTCGACTTGTATCAGAAGTTCAATTCTTAGTCATTGACAACTAATGGCATTTGTTTATAGACTCTCGCCTTCTTTTATCATTAAAAGGTCTTTCTCTTCTCAAAGTGTATCTGTATCACACCAAAGTTAATCAAGAAGAAAGTCAGTTGTACCAACCACGATTTTTAAAAACTCCAACAATATGATTGTGAGGTCAAATATCCCTATCTATGCCATGTTATTCTCCGTGACTCCTAAGCAATTTGTCACAATATATGTTAGGTCATATCCTTTACTTTCAATGCTATCAAAACAAGCTGGCTTATGAGTCGCACACATTAATGACATCATAAGTTGCCCAATGACAAGTGAAAATCATTTCAATGCGATGTGCAGGGCTTGTGAGGTCATTGATGACCAAAACCAGCTGTACGGAAGTACTTTTAATTCTTGTTATTGACTGTAACAACCAACCTTCAGGATCTTACTCTTCTATGTGATCCTTTGGATATGCCATGGCTTTATCATGATTATAGCACGTGAACACCGATTCGAAGATCCAATGCATCAGCCCATGGTACAATACTCTCCAAGTGATAACAACTACAGATATGAAGTCAAAATAATATTTATTACCACAATATCTACAATGCTAATTACATTTTTTAAGAAACTGCCAGAGTGAACTTAATCAGGCGAACTAAATTATAGTCCGTTTTGAAGATGAATTGAAAATGTGTCACAAATATAACTGAAAATTCTAGCACCTGATGTCACTGAGTAAAAGATAAGTCTTATTCCATGAAATAACCATAGGGTAACTATTGAAAAGATTCAAAATAATTTACGTATAGAAAACATCAGGTTTTGTGGTAACACATAAAATGTGTGCATTAAATCCTGGATAGCTTATATATCAATCAATTGCAACCCACAGAAAATGGACATGTTATGAAATTATTGTCATATAATAATTATGTATAAGTAATGGCTGTGTGAATTGCAAAAGAAATCTCAGAAGGTTTTGGCGATGTTATGGTACAATCCGCAGTCCACAACGCGATGTCATCACAAATAAATAAGCCTCCAAACAGTGGATTGTTACATCATCACACCGTAGAGACTGACTTGGTCACATCGACTTGTGGGCAGCAGACTGACCAATTTAATTTGCGAATGTACCGAACTGTACTAATCATATTGATATATTGAAACTTCTTCATGAATTCAATATTTCATAAATTGATTTTACGAATGCAATTCATTTCATAAATTGATTTCATGAATTCATTTCATTTCATAAATTCAATATTAAATTGGCAGATTATAAATATGCACCATTGTAGTAAAGAACATTTTGAAAAAGAACATTTACATCATTTGAACAGGTCAGAACTTCAACAACAACAATATACAGAAACAGGACGTGCCGTGTATCTTTTCACAAAAGACGGGCGGGCGTCAAAGACTAGGTCGAACAGCTGTACATATGTACAAAGGTTAATATCAGTATAAAACTTTGTTAGAAATGAATTTGTTAGAATCATATTTCACAGATACTCCCACATTGAGAAAGTCACTTCAATCTACATTTTGTAATTGATATTAGAGCAAATTAGTAGTTGAAACCCTTATAAAAAGCCACGGTAACATAACAATGTTAAGTGTAATTCAATAAACAACACTTTACATACTACTTATACAGGTTGATCAACCAGATTGATTTGGGCTACTTTCACACATCGCAAAATTCTCAGGGCATTAAGATAGCTCATCCGATAGAACATGCTCACACTTTTGCTTGCAGCGACTGTTACTCGCCAAGAGTATGACGAGACATATGATAATCCAACCAGACTCATTTAGTTTGGAGTCCGACCACTAGGCGGCGATGAGTGAAGCGGATCATTGGCTAAGCTCCAAAACCCATTTTAGTCTTAAATGCCCAATAAGGCAAGAACACAAAACATTAAAGTACATCCAAACAATGCCAATTATTGAAGGAGTTCAGAGAGACCGAGTTTTCCACAAAAGTTACTGACTCAATGACTCTTGTGAATTGAAAGCCAATTGATCTCTAAAGGTCAGGATTTAGCTATAAACATAGTTTTAATTCTTGCAAAGAATTGTTAAAAGAATGAGAATTCAGCACCATCTTGGAACACAACACACAATTGAATGCTCTTGTCATAACATTAAAAGACAGTAATTTGTTTGAATATTATACAAAGAAACAGGTGTCTATCCTGTTGTAACCAATATTATGCTAGTTGTGCCTCATTAGCAGAGGTTGCTATAGAAACAATCATTGTGTGTATATATATTTGTGAAGAGAAACAGAAATAGCTCAAGGCAACATTATAGCTCGACATTTATGGGACGAAACACCAAATTTCAATATTAAAGATAGAACCATTTATAATTTCACAACCTGAAGGAATTATTTTGCAAGAGGTGGAAAAAATGTGTCCATAGATATTGAGACTTAAGAAACTTACTATGCAAATAGGTCACAACCAGAGACATTTTACTTGGACGAAAACATTGGTACCGGTATTTCGGGGGGTATTGTTAATGTTCAGGCAGATTTTTTACGTATACGTATTTAAAGACTTTCAGAATTAAATTTTTTTTTTGCTAAATTTGAGTAACTTCATTACTAAAGGAACTTTTATCTTTATAAATTTTGATATTTGATTGACCACTAACTTTAAGCCCTATTAAGTGCAAGAAGGGATAGATCTGTACATATATTACATTACAGTAACCAATACTAACCATTAACAACAGATCCTAGCTCCATGTGGCAGTAACAACAGAGACATTCACAATTCCCACTCAATAACATTAACTCAAATGCTGTACTGGTGACTACATGAAAATGAATAATTATTGAAATACAGCAACAAAGTGACCAATGTAAAAAATATGATAAGCACGATAAATATGTTACACGTAGGTGGATGAGATAATGAAATTAAATATACAATTATATAGCAATTGATAAGCAATGATATTCAGCATATTTACATGACTATGTACACAATTTAACCTCTTTACGAGGTTGCTGCCCGTTTAAATAATACATCAATACGTTAATCATTAGAAGTGCAACGGCTTAGAGTTAGTCGGGTGGTTGTGTGCTTGCCTTTCACTCGTTTAATTTGCATGACGGAAGTTGCGCTGCATATCAAGAGAGGGCTCAACCAATAGCCTGTACCTATGTCCTACGAACAGGAAAGGTCATATATTATAATAGCAGTTTGCCTGTGTTTTACATTTTACAATTGTATTACCAATGATGCAATCGCAGGCCGTCGGCTATTTCACGAGTATGCCCACAAAAAGTATGTGACGAAGCTTTCCTGAATGGTATTATTACGAGACATTATGATGGTACGTATGGTGTGTATCTGCAAGCTCATCACATGGAAGTTTATATTTGACGGTTTTACTTCATTCTAGCACTTTTGACTGTTTGTAGGATCAGAGAAACATAAGTACCCTAACAGTCACCTAGAAGTTGCTTGGTAAGGCTTGATGTTAGCGGAGACTTTCACATGACTTACTTTTTTCTAGAAGCAAATAAGAAAACATTGTAGTTACAGAAATTGCGTCACATACCTCCGTAATATTTTTGATGATTCACCTCTCTTAGGCATGTTTAAAATGGGACTGTTATAGGCTATAGCACACTGAACCTGCCGATAAACCAGCGAACAAACCAATGACTCTTTTAGTCTTTCAACAGCTGTTAGTGCATCTTTTGACGATAGTCTTCAACGAGAAGTCTTCATTAGGACGTGGGCATAGTGGACTGCTGAGTGAGCTGGGCTTTCAACGCAGGCGAGTGCTGGGGTTGGGCAATATTCGGAGAAATGACCATGTGCGATATCTGTCCGTGGGTCAGTTGTTCTCCCAATCCCGTCACTTGGGGGTTGGCGGAAGTGACGAGACTTGCAGTAGCAGTGTGCGGTCTCTGAGGCTGTTGGCTCGCGACCGTTATCTTCAGCTGTTGGATCAGATCGTAGATTTTAAGCGAAGGGCCGACTTTCATTCCTGTTAAATTCACGATCTGTTCCTTGGTCAGAGTCATGAACTTAATACCCGTGATATTCTGCAACAAAAAGAGAAACACAAATCAGCAAGAAGTAAGATTTTTATATTCTCTTTCCTCGATGGTTTGATGAAGTATGTTGTCTCAAATAAGAAAAATACTATAATTCATTCTCAAACATACAAGAACACAGTAGAATAGTGCAAGTTATGAGATCAGGAGAGATGAATCGTACAAGCAGTAAAACGGCAATTTTTAAAAGTACAGGACTAATCATATTTCAGCCACGTTGGAAATTTGATTTTGAAGGCGTCAACTTATCAATTACAGAAGGTATATTCCCCAGAATAGCCTCTTAAAATTTAACTTACTAAACTAAAGTAAAGCCATAACACTATGTTAGACCACAATAAAATAAATCCCTCACCTTTTTACTGAAGCTGTCACAGTAAGCACCGCAGTCGTTGACTCTGAGGAATTGACAGACGTCCTGGACGCCCCACAAGTCGGGGGTGATAGCTTGGTCCTTATTATGCGGATTGTAGCCAGAGTCTTTGTCTGCTTCTCCAGGGATCACCCGAGGGATATGATGGGACAAGACTTGTAATGAAGTGTCTCCTGCTGCTAAGGATGCTGTCTTCAACGGCTGCTGAGTCAAAGTATAGACAGGAGACTGGGGGATTTGTAAAACAGGCGACGAACTGACTGGCAAGGGGAGCTTTGTCTGAAATTATAATGAGGTGAATATCATTTAAATTGTTATCTCCATTGACCATTAAATTGATCATTTTATTTACCTACTGCTTTTCCGTAATTTTGTACCATCTGCAAATCTTTCACGATAATTCAATCACTCCTCTTGGGTTATTTTCTTGTTTTATTCATTTTACAACTTACAAGCCTACGCATATTTAAAATCTTTAAACAAAACCTGCGTAGTAATAATAAGGCATCTTTGCGAGCTTTCTTCCCACTGCAGGATTGGCGGATGATAGGGCTTGGCGATATATCGTTTTGAAACCGAAATCGCGATATCACAACTTGCGATATGCATATCGTCACATTTGCGGGATTTCGGTTCCGCGCGATCCGCATTTTAAGTGAAAATCCGAATCCCGCAGTCCGCAAAATCGGCGTTTTACTTCATCCCAAAGTGCCGTGATTTCAACATGGCTGTCCAGCCTCTGACAGGTTGCTTCTCCATTCCACATTTCCTCACTTTTGAAAGGCCGAAAATGTTAAATAAAACATTCATTTAAAGGATACCATATATTCTGGAGATATACCAGTGTCTGACTGACATATTCAAGCACTTTTGACTCAAGATCAAGGTCTGTTTTCTGCAGAATTTTGCATACTCAATGAAGTGTATTGGTGTATTCTTAACAGTCTATATCAACATCTGAACAAGCCATGTTAGCAAATAACATATTTAACCTTTTAATGACAATAGAAATAACAAGCCTGGGAAACAAGCTGGGAAAGATATGGTCTTATGTCAGTCAGTTCCAGTTAATGTTTACACTTTTCCTTCAAGCTGCAATGTAAAACGTTTTGTGAAATTTTATTTTGCTAAGCCCACACTGATATAGTAATTAATAGACCTACTCCCATGCAACAGGCACTGGAGATAGTTAACCCTTCACACTTGCATTATTTTCAAGAGAGCGATTTTAAGAAGATCTCTTTGCAATAATCTCACTAAGTAGCAATGTGATATATAATATTGATTTGGCGAATAATATTGATATCGCATATAATATCGATATCGCAATATATGTCGTTATCGCAGCTTTTTCTGCAATATCACATATCGCATTTTTTCTCAATATCGCCAAGCCCTAGCGGATGACTGGGGCTTTATGCCTGCATTTACACACAAACATATTGTGGAATTGGAAGACACACACCAATGAGGCGAAGGATGATTGAAGCTGCTGTCCAACATTCCATAGGTCCTTGTGACCTGGCTAGAGCAGGTATTGAAACTGGGAGCAAGCAATTGGAAGCCCAGAGCGTTGCAAACTGAGGCAGCCCACCTGCTCCTCAAGAGAGACAAAATCAAAATTTTAAACCCAGAATCAAATTTTAAAACCAACCTGTTTTTGTGGTGATAGTGAGATGTTTGGTGAAGTTGTGAGTTTCTGAGTAAGCACAGTGGAGTTGGGGGGAGTGGTGGACCCTGCGAGACTGAGCACAGTGGCAAGACTAGCCTGAACCAAGTTGCTCTTCGTTCGATTTGGAGAAGTGTTTGACACTGCTAAGGTCATCGTTGGTATGCCAGACAAAAATGCTGTAGAAGAAACCTGCAATGAGACAAAGAAATAGGGTTAGCACTCTATAGCCTGCAAAAACAAGAATGAATGTCACAAGTAAATTAAATGTATATCCATTTGACCAATACGAAAAGTCATTACAAATTGACTTCATTAGCAATCAAGTTCTGCAATCTGACTGGATGAGCAACTGGAGTGAACCATGGTTTGATGGATGCATGATTATATTATCTATCTTGTCGATAGGAATGAGTCAAGCAAGGCAGGTTGCAAACATATAAGGTAACATTGACGGTCATTTAATATACCGGAGCAATCTTGGTGGGAAAAGGACACCAGAGACAAACAGGTGCATATCTTTACATTAGAGACTGCTTCAAATGAGATAGATGATTGGGGCTTTATATCCTCTACTTATGCACTCCGCAGCCTAAGTAGGACAGGAGGAGGGGGGGACTCAACAATGAGGCAAAGGATGAAAAGAAACTTGCAAAACATACCTGAGCAAGTTTGCCAGCAGTGGCTGCCGCTGTGGACTGGATTTTGTTCAAGGTTTCCTGCAAGACGGGCATGTTGGGTATGGAGTCGTTGATCAGGGAACTGCTGCTTCCCAGGGAAGACGCTAAGCTGCCTCTGTTCACGGCGTCAGGGGTCGCTGCTGTCGTCTTGTTTTCTGGAGTTGTTCCTGAAAAGTACATCATTTGTGTAGCAATCCTCCTGAACACTTAATCTGATGACAATGTTAATTGAAGTTATGATATATGGATGGTTGATTGGGGATTTACGTCCTGTACTTATGTACTTGATAGGCTAATTAGGACTGGAGGAGGACACAGCAATGGAGGCGAAAGATGATTGATACACTGGCCAATATAGGCCAGGTGACCCGACAAGAGCTTGATTCGAACCTGGGACGCACCGATTAGCAGCCCAGCACACTACAACTAGACCAACTCCCCCCCCCTGAAGTTACGCTATTATTGAAAGCTGTGATGACATCATAAATTTTAATATGGTTATAAATGACACTGGACACATACGACTGGCTTGCACAATGCACAGCATCTTCAAGCATTTGTACATGATTCCGATCCAATTCTTCATGCTAATATGCTCTCCATGAAATAAATTTTATATGTAAAGTTTTTTTATTCATTTTATCTTGTTACTGATCTATCCCTTAAAACTTGCAAAGAATTTCTCAGAGATCTAATGTCATACCTGGTTGGACGGGAAGTGTTTTGTTAGTCTTGAGTTCTAGTAGCTCCATCTTAGACTCGGGCGTGCTGGGCGTCAAGGGGTGCATCAGACTGTCGTTCGTGCTGCACGAGTCCTGCGATAAGTCGTCCATCTCCACGCTACTCTGAGAGGTCAACCCTCGAATCTTCTGCCCCGGGATTCCAATTGGCATTTTAGGCTTCCTCTCTGTAAAGCAATTATGAACGATGAGCCAGAACTACTTTCAGAATGGAATAAAATTTCACAATGATCACAACATTTCCAAATGATTTCATGTAAATTTTGAGTAATTGAGAATAATCAGGACGAAACGACAATAAATTATAGGAAATTGGACAAAACTCAGGGAAATGACATGTATAGATAATTTTGATTATGGAATACGCTCAATTTCACTTTGGGTTGCAATTTAGACACTCACCAGCTTGTCCAGTGAGACCTAATTTGACAAAGGAGTCGAAAGAATAAGTAAAATCTCAATGTAATTTTTCATAGCAAATAACTGTAATGATATAAATTTTTATACAATAGAGCTAGTACATTTTTGATCTACAACCCACTTCAAAAATTCATAAATCGTAGCATAAAATAGCGGTTTGTCCTTTTTTCTCAAATGGATTTTACTTGGATTTTCAAATTCGTAGGAAGTCAATAATGATTTTAATAAAATTTGTAGTACCCTTACTTTTTCTTGGTCCCCTGTATATTTGAGTTTTTGTTTTCCGTTTCTTCGGTTGACTAGGTGGGGGAGCAGGGGCTGCTTCTGAAAAACATAAATGCAAAAACATTTTATATAAACTTCATAAGACAATGAATCAATTACTTGTCTGTCTGGGACTTCACCTCCAGATGGCCCCAGCTAAAAAGTGAATGTGAACTTTGTCCAATAACTGTGTGGCTGAACTAACTCGCACTTGGCTTTAATTCACAGTGAAACGTTTCAAAAATATGTCTGTCGTCACATATACAAATAAATTGCTTCGAAGGTGAAAAAGAAATCAAAATAGATCATCATAAAAAATTAATTTACAGAACAACAAATCAGTGGCCAATATGGGACCTGCTTTCCTTGATTTACATCAAAACCTATCAAAATCCCAAAATGCAACACATAATCAGTAAATTACTTCCCTTTCAAAGACACAGGAATTTATTTATTCAACACTTACCAACAGGTTTGGGTCCCTCCAGATGGAAGCCGACCATTTCGCACCACCCGCAGGAATAGACGTCGGGAGACTCGCAGTCCACCCATTGGTCGTAGGAGGACTCCCAGCCGTCAAAGTGAATTCGGAGCAAACGACCAACCACTTTGCTCACAGTGCCAACACAGATCAATCTGAAATAGAAGTAAGGGTCATTGTATTACTTGTCAATTTGCAGGAAAATACAGTGCTACATGAATTGTGCTAGCCCCAGTTGAAATACCACTCTACACAGTGGCGTATTTAGGGGGGGCCATGGTGCCATGGCCTTCCCCCCCAGGCCCAAAATTAACATGGAAGAGATAGGAAACACCGCGGAGCGCCCAGTATTCACCCCATGTAATGGCCCCCCCCCTTAGGCCATTTCTAGATACGCCCCTGACTCTACAATATGATGTTTCCTTTAGCATAAATCAGAATTCTACGGAGAAAACACATGATTGTAGCCTTGTCCACTAAAGACCTTTTTATTTGCTAGATCATAGAAGAGATGGTCATAAATCACAGCAATAGACCACTTCCTGACACAAGAGAGAACTTTTCTGTCCCTCACATTGAATTCAGACAGAACTAGAGGTAGTGTGGAGGTTGAATGGATCGCCTATACTGTCCCATAGGGACTAGATGATCGCCTGTGTTACATAATACGCAAGCCAAAACCTTGTTTTGCGAATTCGATTGGGCAATACTTCACCAAATTCACTAATACTAAGGAAATAATCCATCGCTTGCATGACAAATGGGGCTCTTTTTTTTTTACGAGGGGTGGGGGTTGCTGGGTATTTATGCAACAGAAGTTTGCCAGTATTAACTAGGATGGTGTGCATGAGATGCACAGAGCTCTGCTACCAGTACATGACACCATGATAAGTGGGGCAGCCGAGGAGGTTGGGCACCCCGGGGGGAGGCACCTTAGCAGCAGCAACGGGGGTCGCGGGGGTATGTCCCCATGTCCGCGGGGGAATGTCCCCATGTCCGCGGGGGTATGTCCCATGTCCGCGGTTGTATGTCCCCTGGGGTATTCCCATGTCTGCGGGGGTATGTCCCCATGTCCGCGGGGGTATGTCCCCATGTCCCCGGGGGTATGTCCCCATGTCCCCGGGGGTATGTCCCCATGTCCCCGGGGGTATGTCCCCATGTCCCGGGGGTATGTCCCATGTCCCCGGGGGTATGTCCCCATGTCCCGGGGGTATGTCCCCATGTCCCGGGGGTATGTCCCCATGTCCCGGGGGTATGTCCCCATGTCCCGGGGGTATGTCCCCATGTCCCGGGGGTATGTCCCCATGTCCCGGGGGTATGTCCCCATGTCCCGGGGGTATGTCTCCATGTCCGTGGGGGTATGTCCCCATGTCCGCGGGGGTATGTCCCCATGTCCGCGGGGGTTTGTCCCCATGTCCGTGGGGTATGTCCCCATGTCCACGGGGGTATGTCCCCATGTCCACGGGGGTATGTCCCCATGTCCGCTGGGGTATGTCCCCATGTCCCCGGGGGCCGTGTCCCCGTGTCCCCATTTATATTAAATGGTCGCCTCCTCCTTATCCTATCTATCTATGTGTCTAAGTATCTATCTATCTATCTTTCTATGTATCTATGTATCATCATTGCTTAGTAGATATTAAATGGTTGCCCCCTTGGTTCATTCAAGCATGTACTTTTGTTATCTTTGCACCTTAGTAGATATTAAATGGTTGCCCCCTTATTCTTAGGAGATATTAAATGGTCGCCCACTTTTATATTAAATGGTCGCCCCCTTATCCTATCTATCTATGTATCTATGTATCTAACTATCTATCTATCATCATTGCTTAGTAGATATTAAATGGTTGCCCCCTTGGTTCATTCAAGCATGTACTTTTGTCATCTTTGCACCTTAGTAGATATTAAATGGTTGCCCCCTTATTCTTAGGAGATATTAAATGGTCGCCCCCTTATCCTTAGTAGATATTAAATGGTCGCCCCCTTATCTATCTATCTATCTATCTATCTATCTATCTATCTATCTATCTATCTATCATCATTGATTGCCATCATTGATTGCCATCATTGATTGCCATCATTGACTGCTATATAACTGAAATCATTGATGCGGAACCACGTGTACTACCTGCGCCTCCCACACTAGAATGTTCCACTGAAGCTGCCCCTCCCATAGCACAATGGAACGGTCCATTGCAAGCGCTACTGAACTGACAAGTAATACAATAAGTCTATCTATGTCTACGACACCGACGCTTAAACCTCCGACACTTAAACCTCCGACACTTGAAACTCCGACACTTGAAACTCCGCCATGTGACCGGGTAAATACATAGATCCCCCCTACGGGCGATCAATAATGAGTCTAGAGTCTTACCTTGGTTCCATAAGATCAACAGCCTCCAGCTTCATTCCAACTTTAAACCCATGCTTTGGCATTTCCTATAAGATAATGTTCAGAAAACATTTATCACTCTTAAAATTATTGTAAATTATTGTAAATCCTTGAATAAAATTATAATTTATCGCAATCGGTCTGACACTTGGCAAAGAAATAATCAGAGAGTAACCGCTGGAGTCACATCGAGCTAAATCTGGTCACATTATACAAATTCAACTTAATTGACAACCAAATATTTATCATTTTGTGAGATATTTACCTTATCAAAGAGCTTGACAGGAGCAGCCTGGGACCGCGTCTGTTTGAGATAATCAAACCACTTGAATTCTCCCTTGTGGGTCCGAGGGGGCGTCAAGGGCAGTCCGTTAATCTCGCAAAATCCGACGGGGAAGATATAGGGAGAGGTGGAGTGGTAGCAGAACCAGTCTGTGCCACTCTCGGCCATCGAACCATCTATGCCGATCATCAGGAAATTGTTACGGAGCACCTGAGCAGGAAAAGCGAATGACATCAAGGTTGTTGAAACATTCAAACACATGAATTCATGCACACTTTAAAGAGTGAGTGAGTTTGGGTTTTACGCCCCATCAGCACCAGTGCAGGCTTTGTAAAGGCAACGACATTTTACAAGAGATGAGATTTATGAATGGAGTTTGTTAGTGAATAAATTTTAAAACAGAATGTTGATATCTATATCTGACAGATCAACCAAAGGACACACTAACTTATCTCCAAGACTAAATCAATCTTTTCAAGCGCTGACAAGTCAAGCCATAGTCTATGCTGAATAACACATTGCCCAACTTACTCCTCCAAACTTGTTATCTGCAGTAATTATGTTGCTTTTACTAATGAACAAGACTCAAATTTCATACTCATCGCCGGTAATAACCGGTATACAAGCCACTTTCGAGATTCTAAATTCATAGCATCTCTTACCTTCATAACTGTAGCAACACAAATCGTGCTGAGGTTTAACGGATCAATGGCCTCCAGTTTCATGCCCACTTGAAACTTCAGTCCATTGCTTGGTTCCTTCATCTGAAAGGCACAAATCACATAATGACAGTTTTGAAAGATTTAAAACAAACGTACGATTTGGGTCATTTTCCAAAGAACTGCACGGATGGATGGATGATTGGGCTTTACGTCTTGTATTTATACACTTGGTGGGCTAATTAGGACAGGAGGAGGACACGGCAATGAGGCGAACGATGATTGAAACAGCCGTCCAACATAGGCCCAGGTGACCCAGCGATTGGCAGTCCAGCAGGCTACCACTAGACCAACCCTCCCCCCAACCAA
The DNA here is from genome assembly GCA_026936325.1 of Platynereis dumerilii. Classification (NCBI taxonomy): domain Eukaryota; kingdom Metazoa; phylum Annelida; class Polychaeta; order Phyllodocida; family Nereididae; genus Platynereis; species Platynereis dumerilii. The sequence goes on along the minus strand of JAPTHN010000037.1, from coordinate 45,421 downwards.
GAACGGCAAACTATTGTTCTTGAGATTTTACTGTAAATTAGAGAGATTTCAAATTAAAGTTAGAATTTTTATCAGTGACAGGACTTTTTTACCTTTCGGAACATATCGGGGGTAGCGTCCTCGGCTTCATACTTCTTCAGAGCAATTTTTTTCAGAGAAGCATTTTTGTACTCTGCAATTGAAAGACACCACCACATCTTAGCATTTAATAGAAAATATATCAAAAGACATAAAAGAGTTTTAAAATGTAAGATTCAATCAATATCATGAATTAACACAAACGCAGGCATTATGAATTTAATCTACAACAGTAACTAATCAAACAAATTTATTCAAACCCCCACATGTATAGAAACCAAAGTCAAAGAGATAAAACTTGTAACCAAATGGGATACTACAAATAAAAAACTTCTACAAACTACTGACAGTCCGATATACCAAAAAATATCAGCTACAGTCTACAAACAGACACTAGGACTATTAACAACATTTAAAGTGGTCGTCAAAATTTATCGAATACCCATGAATATGTCTTGAACATGCGAACCTTGGGTTGCATGGAGTTTGTGGCCAACAAGCTGGGACCAGCCCACGGGGTGAGCCAGGGGGGACTCACTGTGGCACCAAAACTCATCCTGGTGACTCTGCAACGCAAGAAAAAATGGGATGTTATATTTTAACAGAAGTAGAGCAAACATATGATATCCGTACATTGGGGAACATGGCTGCCTGTTACTATTAATTTTGTTATCAGGCACCCAGTAAGGTACCCACTGAATTTTGGCTAGCAAATTCCCTGTGCTTTCCCTGCTTCACCGGACATTTTCCCTGACCTTATTCTGGCTTATTGTTATGTTATCGCCGCTAATTGGAAACCAAAAACTATTACTTTTACAGATTTTTTCTAAAAATAGAAGGCTTATTTCACGCATTAATACAATATGTCATGTAAAACCAAACTCCCTGCAATTTTCTAGAATTTGAGGCCAAATTAAAAATTGCCTGATCTTTCACCATTCTCAGTGTCCCTGTCCAGTGGGAACCCTGTCCATCCATATGATAATCTGTTTTAAAAAGTATCAAAAACAGTGTCACATACCTTAGAATCATCATAGTGCAATCTGAGACGCCCTCCTATCACTTCATCAACAGTTGCAACCCGCATTGCCGATACACACATTTTGTCCACTACCTCGAGTTTCATCCCCGGTTTAATGGGATGCTTAGTCATCGATTCAACAACCTAAGACAAAATATAACATTATCATTAAATAAATCATATCTTATAATAGTATTGCTATTAAACACACATGGCAGAATATAGTCAAAACACTTAATTTTGAAAATTTCAGTCTGCTAAAGTTACTTACCTTTTCGTAAAAATTATTTGGCAAAGTACGAGCGCCAGTCAGTCTTTTCACAAGGAAGTCCTTCCAGTCAGTATACTTGTGTTGAATAGCTGCAAAACGAAATTACACACAAACAATATAGAGAATGCTTTCTCAAGTAATAGTATTAAGAATACCACATAATATGTAAAGGCCAAAGCATGAAATTTTTTTTTGGGAAAATCTTTTTTTCTTTTCGAAATCATTCTTTTCCTTTTTTTGAACATTTATGGTAGTCATGCGTGATGAGAAAAAAATGCCAGGATCATATTATGGGATGTCTGAATCAATTCTTTTGATTGAACCATCTGGTTCACTCCTCGCATGTTTGCCATAAGGCACGAGACACCTCGCTCCGCTTGGTGAGCCGGTGGCTCGTTTCGGTCTATTAATTTCACAGGAGTTTTAGTCCTAAATCATACCTTGTGGAGGAACAAGAGGTTTTCCGTTGGTGGCGCACCACCCCACTGGATGAACATCTTGCACACACAGGTTGATCCAGAAGTCGTGGCCAGGGTCGGTGCCAAATCCTTCATACCTCATTAGTGCTCGATATCCTGGGAAGTATACAAAATTTGTTCATGAATATCGGCAACAAATGATTAACGGCATAGTTCTCCTCAGATTAAAGTAAGCAGATACAGTTCAGTCATGTTTCTCATTAGCTATGAAATCACAAGACAATCTTAAATGAAGACATGCGAGTCTGCTAAATCTACATATGATGGTGCAATTGATTTTTTTATAAGCCACATGTACAACCATAGAGAGATCGCTAACTGAGAAATGAGAGGCCCATTGAAATTCTTTTTTAAACAGAGCATAAGCACTCACCAGCTAATCTTGTCACTGTCGCAATCCAGTAAACTTCATAAGGAACATCACAGTTTGTGTTGAGCACTTCCACTTTCATTCCTACTGTGATGTTTTCCCAACAATCAGACATAGCGCACTGTAAGAAAGCCAATTTTATAAATATGGCACACCAGTTCAAAACCAGCCAAAACTTTTAACGTGGCAAAAGGCTAATGGTATCATTCTATTCAACATAAAGAACGACTTACTTCCAAAGGCTGCTCTCTAAGGGAGTATTAAATTTTGCATACATGGGATAGATCCATGGATGATTGGGGCTTTAAACCCTGTATTTTTGCACTTGATAGGTTAATTAAGACAGGAAAGGGACATAGTAATGAGGTGAAGGATGATCGAAACTGCAGTCCAACATAAGTCCAGGTGACCAAGCCAGAGCAGCAATCTAGCCAGCATCCAGCAATTAGCAGCCAATTGAGCACCTCCCCCCCTCCCTGAAATTTGCATAGGCAGCAGCCAGTACGTACAAGTGAAAACTCCAAAAGTAACTTACATGCTTGAAGCAGCTAACGGGAGCAGCGTAGGCCTGGGTCTCATTCAGATATTCACTCCAGTCAAAACTTGTAGGATCTGGAAGACGTCAACATGACAAATTAATACAGCACCACAGCTCATGGGCTCTTATTAAAAGCTAAATTCTAGTCTATACTTTTTTTAATGATGACTTTTGTCAATCAATTTTACAAACCTGGCTTATTCTGGATCAGAGTTTGAGGGGTCCTCCGTTTCATCTGTATTGCCTTAAACTGCAAATTGAGGGAAAATATTGATACCGGAAAAAGATGTTTGGCGATCGAGAGGACAAAAGAAAAATGTGGTACTAAGAGAGTATTCTTACATTTGCTTCTGATCCAGACTTTCGATGATTCTTGCCCTCTTTAGCCGAGGCCGAGAAGCTGCGGGAACAAGCAAGGCTGCAGAACCTTTTTGATTTGGAGTAGAAAGCATGACGTATACCCACTCGGCTGCAGAACTCACAAGTCGCTGAAAATAGAAAACCCGTCACTGACTTTAGATGTGTGTTTGTGTTTTACGCCTCTGCAGCACCTTATCACTGAGTTTAGAATATATTTTCAATTTTCTGCAGTTGCTAGTATACATAATATATGGACGGGGAAAAAAACACAACAAAAACATTCAAAGTTCTGGCAAACTCGTACTAACCTAAGCCTTCCCCTCTAGAAGGGTTAAGCAGTCTGGGGTTGCCATTGGTCACAGGGGGCTTAGGAGGGGTGGGTTCAGGGGGTTTTTCATCTTCTCCACTTTCCTCGCTGTCTCCAGATCCAGTTTCTTCCTCCTCTTGTTCTCCACCTCCGTCAAGCTGGAAAAGGAGTAACAAATCAATTAAACATTGAACATTGCTAATTAATGATGCCATAAATAGCCTATGGTTCTCCTTAACTGCATCACAGACTAATTCCACCTTTTAAAACAGGTCTATACAGTGATGCTTCACCTGAAGACCACCTCAATATTAAGACCACCTAAATTTTAAGGCTCCATACTGTCCCAAATTTTCTCCCATTGACATCAATGGTAATTTGATTCAGAGTTAAGACAATCCGTATTTTCAGAATAAACCAGTAACTTACCTGAACTAAGTGTCCATCAAACTAAACAAACAAAAGAATCCAGGGATTCAAGACTTGCGCTTCTGTGATTGGTGCAAAATCTAAATTATTGGTGATGTTTAAGGATTATGTGCATTTTCGGCATTACATAAATTTTGCATACATGGGATAGATCCATGGATGATTGGGGCTTTAAACCCTGTATTTTTGCACTTGATAGGTTAAAACAAGCTCAAATGCGAACTTTTAATTCAGATCCACATGTTGCCAGAAGAAGAATGGGAACCACGCAGATTCGCAAAATAGAAGACCATCATTTTTCTAACTTCTGTCGAATCCCTATATTTTTGAAAACCCCTAGTAATCAAATCAACACTAAGTCTTCAGTATTTAACAAACTTCCACTCACATTAGGCATAGGCAATCCATCCTTGGAATCGTCAGCACATTCATCCTTTTTGTACGCATCCAGCATGTCATCGATATCCACCTGGTCTCCAAGGGCCCAGTCCGTCCAGTCTGATATTTGGAAAATTGTATAAACATATAAACGAAGTTTCACAATGATTCCACATTTAGCTGGAAGTCTAAGTCAAATGTGTAATTATAAATTATCATTATGTTCAAAAATAAATTGAGGATCAACATACCTCCATCAGGTTGATCCTGAAAGAAAATCATAAAAAAAGTCAATAATGATTTCTATTATGAACAACTCATGAACACTTCATCAAGGCAATTATTACCAAATATCCTTTTCACATTGACTATAAGGGGCGATTATTGAATTAGGATTAACTTAAAAGCCCCAGCCTGACAGCCTCATTCATTCTTTTCAGAAAAGGTTCTTATTCTCTAGATAAAAGTAAGATAGACAATGCTCTGGATCAGGGATAATCCTGTCATGAAAATTTTCATAAATTTATCAGCTCAAGGCATTACAATAAAACAAACAGAGATGCAATGAATGGATCAACTTGTCAAAGAAATTTCATCAGGTAGATATTGATGAACAGCTCAAATGCGAACTTTTAATTCAGATCCACATGTTGCCAGCCGAAGTATAGGAATCACGTGATTGGCAAGATTTTTTAAAAGTCTTTAGACTTTGTATTTAATACAAATCTAGGAGTAGGCCGAGATGAGTTACATACACCAGTAAAGCAATCAAATGACAGCAACCAGGAAACTGTCAAATGTTGTCTCCTTCCAGTGTTTCTTCTTCACACTTCATGGAACATAAAATATAGTCATTTTTATATCATTTTAAGATATTTAAGTAGCTTTATAAATTGACATTGGATTTCCAAATCGGACTACAAATTTTCATTCAAAGACCACCGCAGTAGGTTGTAGACCAGGGTTGTAGACTGAATAGGCACTCACTTGTGAGGTTAAAACTGTGGCAAATGTCTCTTGATCTGCAAGATTACTTGAGAAGTGTGTAAATCTGCGCGAATCTTGCAAATCTAAATTGATATCAATCAGTCCAATCATCCAGCAGGTTTAATTTCAGACATGATTTTCAAGACACGACAGAGATCTGAACACTTGCGAGGCAGTTCTGCCAATCTGTCACGAAAACTTAGTTACATACCACTCATTACCAGTAATTTAACGCACCACAAGTGCTACAATACACATTTTTGCGCACAAGATTACTGGAGCTGAAATTACTTGTTTTAACAATTAACCGTGAAGAAATTTAACTGAAGTGGGGTGTTCACCTAAAACAGCTGGGAGTTTGGATCCCCCAAGAAGAATGACAACCTGACAGCTGGCTGAGTGAATACCTGTCAAATTAATCAGTGATTGACTTGGTTCCCACAACCCCCAATTTGGACTTCTGCAACTTGTGAAAAACCTAAAAACACACTCTACACAGACCATTCAAGTGGCATTAAAATACTAGGCAAGCAATACGACTACTTCTGTTATTAAAGAAGGGTATGTGATGAGAAAATGTTTGCGAAATGATGAGAAAAGATACAGCCTCATCTCGTCGGGAATATTTCGGCGACCCTGGCGAGTACTCGGCAAAAGCGAAATTTTTCCACGGCCGTCAGCACCTTCACAGGCAAATGAAACACGGTGAAGTTGTGTTACAAATGTGACCTACCATCTTTTCGGCTCTTCGACAGCCCAAAGGATAAGAACCAATCACTTAAACGGCGACATGCAAGCATTAAATTGACGAAAACTTTTCAAAGGCTCCTGAAGAAAATCATCAACAACAAAAGCGGCGAAATGCGCATGCGCCAGGTAAAGTGCCCTGGATCTAACCGCACCGATCATTGGCCGCTATTTTTAGAAGCCGCCATTGGGCACATGATGAAGAGCAACAAGCTTGTCCAATCAGTATCCTTTTCACATCTTCAATTTGTCCGACTTTTTTAGGATCTCGTGCGCATGCGTGATTGCTCGAGGAAACATCCGGTTGTGGATTTTGTTCATCTTGAAATCAACAAAAGCCTTATTTAGGTTTCTCATCAAAATGTAAGGCTCTGATTGAAAATGTAATGTTTTGGTTGTAAAAAATTAGCTTGGTCTAATGACTCAGTCAAGGTTCAACCTCAGAAGTGTTGTCACTGAAGAGAAAAGTATGCTGTAAAAGTCTTTAAATTTAGACACCATGCACTTGTCCCATAATTAAGTGCCAAGCATACCCTCAGACTATTTCTTATTTTCACGAAATTAGCATTTGTGTAGAAATCTCCCAAAATTTGGCAAAAAAATAAAAGCGGCAGTGATCCAGATTGGTCGCTAGGCTTTGGGGGGGGGGGGGGGGGGGGGTATTCAGTTGTTTCGTCATACGTTTGCAGAACCTGTCCTTTTGTATGCATGTTGGACATCTGTTGGTGTGTAATGATATGCATGTAATTAAATAGTAATATCTAAATAAATTTGTAATGAATTTATTTATTTAATTATCGCGATAAACTGCACGAGAAGTGACATGGTCATGATAGTGACAGTAACTGTTGTGTTGTCATTTTTCCGTAAAAAATTGTAAGGCCTGTACGTGTTTAAGCAAAGTTTTGGAACAGCGGGAACCCATTGTCACGCCAAGATTGTGAACCGATGTATCCCGATATCAATCCAGAGCTACTACTTTTGTCTCAGGTTTGGAGGCCGGAGGAAGGGGTGGGAGTTTGGCAGTTATGGTATCAAAATTATAATTGTGTTGAGTTAATAGATGTTAATTAAATTTCCCAATCAATCACTGGCACTCCTGATCGTCAGACTCAGTGGCACATGGGTTTGATACTGAAAACTGATGTTATTCATTCTAAAATTCGATGATACATAGGCAACAGAAAGTTTTCTGAAGTATCATTTTTGATGGCATTTGAGACATTTCGAGCTACCTCTCTTGTCCATCTGTTCTCGCATGGTTGACATCTGAGCCAGAAAAATCTACACTGTAGTTGCTGAATAAAACTCATTTGAAGTAAAGAAGTAAATTATTAGTGTAGCAAACCGTGATCAATATCACCTGTGGTGTCAAACTGGAACTTCTTCAGAATATTTTACTGATTTTTGTATCTTATTTTCAGGGCAGATTACTGGAAATCTCAACCCCGACACTTTTGTGACTTCTGTAAATGCTGGATTGCAGACAATAAGCCGGTTAGCATGACATATCAATATTTATGAATGATTTAAGTAATAATGATTAACCTGCTTTTCACATTCTGAAAGTATTTTAACCAGTGGTCGTAATAGTCCATGTCATTTGGGGGGGGGGGGTCTGTCAGTGGCAAGGCCAGAAGGGTCCAAGCTTTTGAGGCCGGAGGTCCGCAGGCCGCCAGAGGCCCAGCAGCTGAGGTGTATCAGAAAGGAATACATGTACGGGTACTCTGAAATGAATTCTGAGTGTTTTTGGTCTGTTTTATCTCAGAAAATTACTTTTGAAAACCACGTTTCAGGATTAAATCATGCACATCTAATAAACCGAGTAGCATTTGGAGCTGTAAAAATCCCCTTAAGCTCCCCCCTTCCATATTTCAAACGCTGATTTTAACCATAAATTGAAGAAATCACAACGCATTAAGTATTAAATATTTGGCTTTCTTCTTTATTTATTTTCAGAGCAAAGATTTTCATGAAAAAGGCAAGAAACATCAGGTTAATGTGGAAAAAAGAATTGCAGAGGTATGTGTGATTGAGATTATAGCCCTGTAGGTCTATATATTGTAATTCATATTTCATGTTTCTTTAATATTGTAATTTGTCTTCGTATGTTGAAGCAACTCCTTTTATGGCTGTTGCATAATGTCTCTGTTGTCCCTTGTCACGCATTGATATTTTCAAGCCAAATGTCTTTTAATACGAACAGAATATGTAGGATAGTTCATAATGCCTATTTGTAATTTTACAGGTTAGAAAGAAAGGAATCAAGAAAGCTGAAAAAGAGGAGGAAGAAAATTCAACTTTAAAACAAATTGAAAAGGTAAGAACAAGGGACCTGGGATGGTCAAAATCTTATCATGCTTATAGATACATGATATCACAATTTTGGAAAATTTAACGTAAGCATTAGGCCTACAATGCCCTACATTTTAAGATTGTTTCTTTTGATGAAAATATCCTTGTTCAATTGTAGGCAGCTTTGAAAGCTTTGAAGGAAGATTTGAAGAGAGACCCATCTTTAGCAAGTCAATATGGAGTTGAATTTAAAGGTAGGGTGAATATTTCTATAAAACAAATATTTTGAGTCATAAACCCCAAACTTTGTGTCGCAAGAGCCCTTTATCAACACTCACATAGTTGGCTCCGCTGAGCAGGGGTAAAAATTGACCGAAATGATTTATAAGTGTCATTTATGATTTACTAAAAAAAATCTATGAGTCAATGTGTCAACTGCGGACTCCCCTTGAAGTCTGTCCCACTTGTGTGAATGGGCGGCCTTCCTCAAACATTGGGTTTAAACAACTTCAAAACATCACAAAAATGTGATAAATAAATTATAAATTAGCTAATCTACCTGTGAGTATGTGTTCCTCTGCTGTACGACTTTCAGATGCTGAGCAATCAGGCCAAACGCCAGTTCGCATGTTGTGGGACAAACTGAAATTTGAAGATTTGACTTGACAGCAGCTTACTTTAACCCATGTCATGCCATTATTTCAGAATCAGCTCTTCCGAAATTGGCTGCACCTGTCAACAGATCAGCACCATCAAAACAAGCAAAACATTTGAGCCAACCAGGACCAAGTACAGTTTCAGAACCGTCTCCAGTATATAGCAATATTGCAGAAAATGAAACAAGCAGAAATAAACAAGCAGAATCTTCTGGAGATACGCAGACTAATAGCAAGGACTGGCAAGAAGCTAAATCACCAGAGGGCTACACTTACTACTGGAACACTGTCACAAATGGTAAGCTAAATTTTGTTCCGGAGGATCATACTGTAGCAAGATAGCCTAGATTAGAATAAAATATTGGTCTTTTTGCTTTGACTGCATAATAGGGTGTTTCAGGTGCCCCCAATATTTTCCCATCCAGCTTGACCTTGGTCTAGTATTGCAGTTTATATAATAAAAGTCACTTGTAAAATTTTGGCCCATTCTATAAATACTTGCCTTTACCAGAATTCACTTGATTCCCTTGAATTTTATAATGGAATTCCCCAATTGGCAAACATGCAAATCCTCAAGATATTACAAAAACCAATGAAGAAATCAATATTTTTTTCTCTATCCACACTTCCTGAGTAAGTTTTGGAAGGGCAATTTAAATCTGGTGTTATTTTGTGTATAACCCCACTTGCCAAGCTGTCAGAAGCTGTCTGTGTAAAATGGCAGAATTTTAGGAAATTCAACACTTCCTAGCTCATAAGGAAGACCTGCTGTAACATGGCTGATATCAGATTTGAATTGCCCTCCAAAAACTTAATCAGAAACTATGGATTGAGGAAAGAATATTTATTCCTTCATTGATTTTTGCAATTTCTTCAGGATTTGCAAGTTCGCCATTGGGGTAAGTATTTATAGAATGGCCAAAATTTTACATGTGACTTCTACTATATAAACTGCAATACCAGGCCAAGGTCAGGCTATTCGGGAAATATTGGGGGCACCCGAAACACCCTACTTTATAACCTGAAAAATTAACATTATTATCTTCTGTGATAAAGATGTCTTGAAGGGTCTTAAAAGTCAGGGCTCACCCATTTGAAAGCAACTCTAAATATTTTGGATACATTACATGTTAGTCTTTTGCTTTGTGAGAAAATGAAATGATCCGAATCTGAATCTATCATATCCCATCAATGGCTCCTATACATATTGATGTTTACTCGTTTGTGAATTTTGAGTTTGTGATCTTTCAATACATCACACAGTATTTTGTAGCATCCTTTGAAATTGTTCAGCTCCTTCCATTTCTGTTAACAGAAGTGACATGGATAAAACCAGAAGGATATGTTTCTCCTGAAGAACAAGAAAATTCAGAAGAAGAACAGTCCACGGAACAATCAGGTCCTGACCTAGCAGTTAGTAGTTCTGATCCTGTATCGTCGTCCGAAGAACCTGCTGCGGAATCTCCGGCTGTTGCTCCAGAACCTGTCATTCCTGAACCTATCGATATCCAGTCCATTCCTCTACCAGGAGACATTGCCAGTATACCTTTGCCTGGTGAAGTGGTGCCAGCATCAGAAACAGAAAAAGAAGATCCCCAGAAGGTAATGAAAGACTTATTTAGCTTTATTTCTTGTGTTATATTTCTTGTCTGTATTGTTAGTGTGCCATGTGGTAGTTCCTCCTCCTGTCCTAATTAGCCTACCAAATGCATAAATACAGGATGTAAAGCCCCAATCATCCATCCATCATCCATACATGTGGTAGTTTTAACTTGGGCACATCACATGCATTCTCTCCTCACATTACACATCGGATATTTTTCCAATGACTTTGCCACTCTACATGCATGTATAAATCATCTTCCATATTACCAAAGAGGATGTAATGCCAAATGAGTGAATATAGAAGTCTAACTTTACCACGTCACATGCATTCATCTTTCCAATTGGCAATTTGTATGTTATGCCAAATGAGTGAATATAGAAGTCTAACTTTACCACGTCACATGCATTCGGGTCATTCCGTGTCAAATGGACCAATGGTCCCATGGGTGGGTCTTAAAAAAAAAAATTCAAAATTTTTTATTCAGTCTGTCTACCAATATAACGGAGATTAGCAAAACGATTCAAGCCATTTCTTAATAGTTTTCAAGTTACTGCCATATAAAGATGAGGTAGTTAGTATTAAAATTTGCCCTCGCCACTGCTTTTTTCAAGATCTACCTGTCTTGCAAATGCTCCTACTCATCCAATTTTCAGTGTATCATCATGGAACTTGGTAATCTAATTAACAAGTATATTTCCAACATATCTGCATTTTTTTTGAAATATCAGATCATCATGCAAGGCCCACGGCCTGTTCAAACTTTAAGAAAACTGCCTTCGTGCAGCTTTTTAGTAATTTTTATCTCCATTACGACTTGGCATGCATATTCAAAATTGAGTAAATAGACTCTGAATCAGTAGGACTAACCTCCAAAAAATAATCAAGCTTGTCACTTTAATGAATCAAAAGTTACGGTTGGCTAAACATGGCACGTCATGCAATGTACCAACATGTTCAGGCTGCCGGATGAGCATGTGGTCCAGGTGGTACAAACCTGCAAATTTTTTTTATTGATACCTTATCACGTCAACTGTCTGTGATACAAAGATGGTTAATGTACCCTTTCTCAAAATGTTTTATTTAAGTCCATTTGTATATGAAGATTTTACCCTCGGAATATGGCACTAATCTGCATGCAGGTTTTTGGCAATTTTTATCTCCCTAACTACTCAACATACATAATCCAAAATGTGGTAGACATACTCTCAGTAAGAAGGACTAGTACTAGAAAAAAATACAAGCCTGTCACTGTAACCGATCAGAAGTTACGGAAGGTTAAACATGGCAGGTCATGCAATATCGCAATATGCTCAGGCCACTAAAGGAGCATGCCAGAACAGGTGGTAAAAATCTGCAATTTTTTTTAAATGCCTCAAATGTGATGTAAACTGCATCTGTGCAAAGAAGATTTATGTACCGCATCTCAAAATATTTTAACATTAATTTTGACGACTTTTCCAGCAAAATGGTACGAGTCTCGTGCAGCTTTTTGGCAATTTTTATCTCAATAAACACTTAGCATAGAAATAAAAAAATGTCGGAAACAAACTTTAAGACAGTAAGCAGGACTGCCTCCAGAAAAAAAAATCAGCCTTGTCACAATATTGGATCAGAAGTTACAGAAGGCTAAACATGGCACATCATGCCTCGACATGCTGCAATATTGCATGGCATGCCATGTTGAGCCTCCTGTTTCATTTGATTCACTACAGTGACACGCTTGATTTTTTTTTCTGAGATAGTCCTACTCACAGAGTGTATTAAACCAAATTTTGGATTTGTATACTAAGTAGTTATTGAGATAAAAATTGCCAAAAAGCTGCATGGAGACTGTTACCATTTTGCCTGTAAAATTGTCAAAATTAATGGTAACATATTTTGAGAAGGGGTACATAAATCTTCTTTGCACAGATGCAGTTCACATCATATTTGAGGCATTTTAAAAAATATTGCAGATTTTTACCACCTGTTCTGGCATGCTCCTTTAGTGGCCTGAGCATATTGCGATATTGCATGACCTGCCATGTTTAACCTTCCGTAACTTCTGATCGGTTACAGTGACAGGCTTGTATTTTTTTCTAGTACTAGTCCTTCTTACTGAAAGTATGTCTACCACATTTTGGATTATGTATGTTGAGTAGTTAGGGAGATAAAAATTGCCAAAAACCTACATGCAGATTAGTGCCATATTTCGAGGTAATATCTTCATATACAAATGGCCTTAAATAAAATATTTTGAGAAAGGGTACATTTTGGATATGTATGTCAAGTAGTAATGGAGATCAAAATTACTAAAATGCTCCGCAAACGCAGTTTTTTTTAAAGTTTTGAACAGGCCGTGTGCCTTGCATGATGATCTGATATATCAAAAAAGATGCAGATATGTTGGAAATATTCTTGTTAATTAGATTACCAAGTTCCATGATGATACACTGAAAATTGGATGAGTAGGAGCATTTGCAAGACAGGTAGATCTTGAAAAAAGCAGTCGCGAGGGCAAATTTTAATACCATCTACCCCATCTTTATATGGCTGCAACTTGAAAACTATTAAGAATTGGCTTGAATCGTTTTGCATATCTCCGTTATATAGTTAGACACACTAAACAAAAAAATTTGAAATTTTTTTGAAGACCCACCCATGGAAAGTTACCTAATTTTGGTCCATTTGACATGGAATGACCCATTCATCTTTCCAATTGGCAATTTGTATGTTATGCCAAATGAGTGAATATAGTAGTCCGACTTTACCAAACCATGTGCATTCATCAACCCAATTTGCAATTCGGATGTAATGCCAAATGAGTGAATATGTTAGTCTAACTTTACCACACCATGTGCATTCATCTTCCCAATTGGCAAGTTGGATGTAATGCCAAATGAGTGAATATAGTAGTCCGACTTTACCAAACCATGTGCATTCATCAACCCAATTTGCAATTCGGATGTAATGCCAAATGAGTGAATATGTTAGTCTAACTTTAATACTTTACATGTGCATTCATCTTCCCATTTGGCAAGTTGGATGTAATGCCAAATAAATGAATATGGTAGTCGAACTTTACCACACCATGTGCATTCATCTTCCTTATTGGCAATTTGGATGTAATGCCAAATGAATGAGTATGGTAGTCCGACTTTACCAAACCATGTGCATTCATCAACCCAATTTGCAATTCGGATGTAATGCCAAATGAGTGAATATGTTAGTCTAACTTTAATACTTTACATGTGCATTCATCTTCCCATTTGGCAAGTTGGATGTAATGCCAAATAAATGAATATAGTAGTCGAACTTTACCACACCATGTGCATTCATCTTCCTTATTGGCAATTTGGATGTAATGCCAAATGAATGATTATGGTAGTCTAACTTTACCACACCATGTGCTTTCATCTTTCCAATTGGCAATTTGGATGTAATGCCAAATGAGTGAATATAGTAGTCCGACTTTACCACACCATGTGCATTCATCAACCCAATTTGCAATTCGGATGTAATGCCAAATGAGTGAATATGTTAGTCTAACTTTAATACTTTACATGTGCATTCATCTTCCCATTTGGCAATTTGGATGTAATGCCAAATAATGAATGTGGTAGTCTTAAATTTACCAAACCATGTGCATTCATCAACCCAATTTGCAATTCGGATGTAATGCCAAATGAGTGAATATGTTAGTCTAACTTTAATACTTTACATGTGCATTCATCTTCCCATTTGGCAAGTTGGATGTAATGCCAAATAAATGAATATAGTAGTCGAACTTTACCACACCATGTGCATTCATCTTCCTTATTGGCAATTTGGATGTAATGCCAAATGAATGAATATGGTAGTCTAACTTTACCACACCATGTGCTTTCATCTTCCCAATTGGCAAGTTGGATGTAATGCCAAATGAATGAGTATGGTAGTCTAACTTTACCAAACCATGTGCATTCATCAACCCAATTTGCAATTCGGATGTAATGCCAAATGAGTGAATATGTTAGTCTAACTTTAATACTTTACATGTGCATTCATCTTCCCATTTGGCAAGTTGGATGTAATGCCAAATAAATGAATATAGTAGTCGAACTTTACCACACCATGTGCATTCATCTTCCTTATTGGCAATTTGGATGTAATGCCAAATGAATGATTATGGTAGTCTAACTTTACCACACCATGTGCTTTCATCTTTCCAATTGGCAATTTGTATGTAATGCCAAATGAGTGAATATAGTAGTCCGACTTTACCAAACCATGTGCATTCATCAACCCAATTTGCAATTCGGATGTAATGCCAAATGAGTGAATATGTTAGTCTAACTTTACCACACCATGTGCATTCATCTTCCCAATTGGCAAGTTGGATGTAATGCCAAATAATGAATGTGGTAGTCTTAAATTTACCACACCATGTGCATTCATCTTCCCAATTGGCAAGTTGGATGTAATGCCAAATGAGTGAATATGGTAGTCTAACTTTACCACACCATGTGCATTCATCTTCCCAATTGGCAAGTTGGATGTAATGCCAAATAAATGAATATAGTAGTCGAACTTTACCACACCATGTGCATTCATCTTCCTTATTGGCAATTTGGATGTAATGCCAAATGAATGAATATGGTAGTCTAACTTTACCACACCATGTGCTTTCATCTTCCCAATTGGCAAGTTGGATGTAACGCCAAATAATGAATGTGGTAGTCTTAAATTTACCACACCATGTGCATTCATCTTCCCAATTGGCAAGTTGGATGTAATGCCAAATAATGAATGTGGTAGTCTTAAATTTACCACACCATGTGCATTCATCTTCCCATTTGGCAATTTGAGTAAGAAAAGTTTGTGATGCTATTTTGCCAATTGATCATTGCATTCTCCATTTTAAGTCCGATTTTAAAACTAGTCAATCGATTCCTCTGCCTGCATGAAAAAATTATGTACCATATCCAGGTAATTTTTGTAAACCTCATGGTTTTTGTATGATTTTAGGAAGAAGATGAGGAAGAGAAAATTGAAGAACCACCAGCTCCCAGACCGGAAAGACCTAAGAGAACTAATCCATATGGCGCTTGGGAAACAGCAGAACAGCCAGAGTAAGTTAATTAGATGACAAGTTTTACTGCATTTTGCTGGTATAATATTGGAGAGGCAGATGACAGAAATGGCTTAATAATTACTTTGCCCATTTCAGATGTACAATGTAGTTGATATAATGTTGCTGTTCGCACAGACTTGAAGCACATTAAATTTAGGTATTTTTTGTGGAGAGTTGACATTTTTCAAGTAATGGTCTGCCCTGTTAACAGGGGCATACAGCCTGTAAAAAACGGACTCACAAAACTCTCTGTTTGGACAGGTTTCCGTGTCAGTGGAAGGAAGCGCTTAATTGACAACACCAGCAAGATCTCGCGAGGTGTCCACAGGTCTACTGAATTGAAATACAATTATGATCATGTCTTAAAATTTATAATTCAGTTTGCAAATGAGCTTGTATTTGAATAATCAATACTGATTAAGAAAGTTCCAAATGTTTTACTAGCACTGCGCTCTAAATGTCGACAGACTGTGGCTGTTGATCCTGGCATTGAGTCAAATTAACTAGAAAGAGGAAATCTACTGTCATATTTTTAAGGCATGTTTTCCAGTACTTTTAAGCTGAAAAATAACTACTTCATCTTTCTTTTTTCTATAGGGAAGAAGCAGTGGACCTTCAACTCCCAGAGAAAAAGGAACAGCAAGTCGCTAAAGTCATTACAATTTCCGAACCAAAAATCAAATTTAGAGAAAAGAAAGTGGACATTTTAGGGGCTGAACTTGTAGCTTTCAAAAAGAGAAAATTGAACTCTGCCGCAAAATTAAGAAAAAGAGAAGAGGATTCATGAGACTTTATGAAATATTTTATTTTTGTTAAATTATTTTTATACATTTGTACCAATTTCAATCAAGTGAAAGAGTAAAGTATACATGAACCTTTGTTTGTAACAATACAAATGAACAGTTGAAAATGTGTAAAAAAATCATATTTTACTGATGAGTTTGTGTATGTACTAAGAAGTGGTAATATCATCATTCAATGTCTTTTTGTAAGTTATTAATGTCCTCATCATTGTCATACAATCATCAATATCTGTAAATAGCACTTTTAAATACATTATGAAACATGAAACTAAGTCCAAGGAGACACAATTGCAAAATATATAAAACTTTTATTTGGTCATTTTTGGGCAGGTACAGTGTTCATAAATTGTATGCAGTTTACTCGATTATGACGAATAACTGAAGATGACTAAAAATAGCTGAAATGTTTCCTATTTACAAATTACAAGCATGTTACTATTTGGACTTATCTTCATTCCTGATTTTCTGAAACTTATCTAGAATTGATAGGATTTTACAGAATACACATAGTCTTGACTCTTGATTGTATCGAGGTATGTGATCATGTCCTTTGTATATAAATGGCTTTGTCCGATTCATGTAATTCCTTTTCTAGTGCCGTATTTTCATTTGCAAGTTGGTACCGAAGGGCTTCTCTGCGAACCTGTAAGATGGTGAACAGGAGAGATTAGATTTTGGTGTTTTTGATGTTGTTGGGTTTTGAGCAAATTAATGTTATTTTGAGTACATGTAATTTTGGTTTTAAAGTCTGGAAGTGCTGATTAGTGGTCAAAATGAAGTTTCAAACACTTGCTGTTATAAATCAAAATACATTTTTGTAACCTGTTATTTTGCATCTTATTGAGCTGGGGAGTTGGTGTGGACTTATTTTCATAATTTTATGTTGTTTAAGTAAGTAAGTTAAGCTCTTTATAAATCCCTGCAATATCATTTTCAGAATCATTTTCATACCTGATTTTTTTTTTAGTTAAGCATTTGATTGATCTAAATATATTTACACAAATTTTTTGGAGCCGGATTTCTTAGATTTGTAGAAGGATTTATATGATAGCAATCTGATTTTTAGTGAAAATTTGGAGAACTTACCATGTTGGCCGACTTTCTCTGTAATACAGCATCCTTTTGCCTTCTCTCATCAGCTATTCTGGCTTGGCGTTGATGGGCTGTGTTTGCTGTGGATTCTAACCAGCCAGACCTGAGAGAGATGGCTGCTTCTCTGAAAAGAAATGCGGATATAGGGAAAATTTTATTAAGTAATTAATTGTGTAATTTATGAAGAAGGCATTATTGAAGGTTACAATTCTCTTGTCCTACTTTAAAATAGATTCTCCGGGTGCCTTAAGTCCTGCCTGGTTACACCTAGTAAAGTTTCTGGAAAATTCTGAATTTATTAAAATGGCCAGAAAAATTTCATATGCCATGGAAAATATTTTAAAAAAATTACCTTTTTGTCTGGGCCTCCTTTGCAGTCTGTAATTCATCATTCTGTAATGAAATAAGTCGACAATTTTTCATTTATTTGAATTTTGATAATCTGACTTTTAGGAATGGCTGTATAGCCTAATGTGCACTTTACAAACTGAAATTAAGTAATTATGATTTTGTGTAGGAATTTTTGGGAAAATAAAAGTAGTTAGAGAGTTGCTTGGTGAAAATAAAAGAATGAGGCAGCATGATTGATTAAGTTATTCAATTGGAAATGTTTTTATTTTTACCTGTACTCTTTGCTGTTGTTTCATTAAAGCCAAATGTAAACTTTTGTTAGTTCCAGCATTTTCAAACCGTAAAGCATTTGTTTCACTCATTTTGTCCTGGTGTAGTTCCAAATTCCAGAATGTTGTATTGTGCATATGAGCTATGAATATTTAGTAGTGACCAACAGCTGAATATAGGATAATCTCTCTTTCCAAGTTACAGGTATTATACATGTCCCAACTTGTATTGGCCCACACATTTGTAACTATAGGGTCAAATGTTAAGACTTAAGTATACATGGCAAGTTAAAATGAAGCCATGCATGACCGGGCATGAAATCATTCAAATCAATTGCCAGCAATTGATTGGAATAAATTTTAAGAATGAGATGGTCACTTGTATGCTAACGCCAACCTGTGGCTGTCTTTTCGCCTGCTTTTCCGTTTTTTTTTTACCCAATGAGCGACTTAAGCGTGTCAAGGTCATTGAAGGTCATCTATTCTGAGCTGTCGATATGGGCAATGCATCCCTACCAGTATCACATCATAACATGCTTAAGAATTTAAGACCTTAAAGCATTCACAAGTAAAATTTTTCACGTTTTCCAGTGTTTGGGCCTGGTGACTTTGAAAAGTAGGTCAAGGTCACACTTGTCGGTGAGGTTGAGGTGGTCATCCAAGTAAATTTTTTTTCTCAAGGTTTTCTATTGTGTTTGGTTGTGACCTTGAAAAATATGTGAAGTCATCCAAGGCTAGAGGTTGATGTTGTGAATTTCCTAACTCAAGCGTTCATGTATTGTACGGGTGTGTTATTGAAAGCATTGACCTCTGAGACAATTAAAGTATCATCTTGGATGACCTTGAAAATTTTTGGTTTGAAGGTCACGTTGCCAAAACAAAGAAAAACTAGAATTCTGAATTCTTACTACTCCACAGGGTGGATATTGGATGCCTCCCCATCTAGATCGAAAAATTCTATGTTATTCAACAATTTCAAGGGAGCCAGAGGCTACATTGTTGTTGTGTTGTTGGTCAGTCTTTGACGGACTACCTCCCCTCCATATGCAATATCGTGCAGTTGCATGAGTCATATTCTTTGACCAAGGTCATCCAAGGGCACAATTGTGCAAAAGGGCAAAATTTTGACTTTTCAGGAAATATAATAAAGTCAAAATATGTTGAGTCATGGCGGGCAAATTTGGGGCCGACCAGATGATCTTTGGGGGGGGGGGCTATGGATATTTGGTGAAAAAAAAAGATTGTTTCCCACTTGACACTGAAAAATAAAGTTTGCTCAGTGTATATGGAAATAAAAAACAGTTTGTTTCCACCTGTAGCTAGGTTACTTTTAAAATTCCGATAAAAAAAGTTTGTCGCGAGTGCGCATGCGAAAAAATTGTTCGTCCACGCACCGCGAACGAAAAAAAAAGTTTGTCCCGGGAGTAAAGTCCATAGCCCCCCCCCCCCCAGCTATGGTCTGGTCGGCCCTTATAATTAAGACATTCCCCAAATGGCTGAGTCCAGACCTAGGCTGAGTCATGACTCTGTCTTAGATGTTCTGCATACATGTAGGCCATGTGACCTTGAAAAGTAGGTCAAAGGTCATCCAAGGTCAAAAGTTTTTGACGTCAATGTGGTGAATATGACCAATATGTCCAATGAGATAACATTTGAGATGAAATATGTTGATCAGTGTATACCATAGAAATACATAGAAGGGACATGAGGCTGTATGATGCCACCTCAAGATGAGGTCACTAAATCTGCCATATTGGAACTGCCCTGAGAGACATGACGTCACAATAGACTAATTATGATGTGACGTCATGCCATTGTTATTAAGTGACATCACAGTTATTGGTGACGTCACAGTCCATTGTGTCAGTATTCAGGGCAGTTCCAAGATGGTGGATTTGGTTGCTTCATCTGCCAGAGCCTCATGTCCCTTCTATGTATTTCTATGGTGTATACCTACAGCTGGGAAAGAGTTCCAGACGTGTGCGCGACTGGATGGGACAATATTTAATGAATGCCATTCTGACTGCTTGGAAATCTATGGGGGCCACCATTTAATCTGAAGGGGGGGGGGGGAAGTTTATTTTAAATAAACTAATTTCTTGCTTAGTTTTGGTGAGATAAATCCTCTTTGGGCAGTCTTGAATAGACCCCGGAGTCGTCGTCATTGGTCGTCGTCGTCCGTCATAATGGGCCAGTTGACGTCGTCGTCATGCCAACAAACGTCAGTCGCCGTCGTCAGTGGTGGAATTGACTGGCGTCAGTTGCTTGACACATGAAATACTGTAAGCAGTAGCAGGCTAGCTCAGGCTCTGGCTTCTGCAACAGCAATCTGTTGTATTGCAATCAAGACATTTTGCTTCAATTGCTGCTTTATTGATTGGATTGTTCATAGTAAGGTTTTTTTGGGTGACACTTGAATTGCAATTAAGCCAATTGGTTCCTGATGACAATTAGCACCTAGGATAACAGAAGAGTTCTTACAAGTTCATACCTTTGTTTTGTTCCTTTTCTTTGACATTATTTAATTGCTGTTCAGATAGCTCCATAATGCTTCTATTGAAACAGCTTTTAAATACTAACAAAAGTTCCAATATAAGTTGGTATGATCTGCTCATTGAGCAAAAAAATATAGTCATTGAATTCACCATTCAGAAGACTTTCTTTGGTTGTTTCCTGACTATTCTGTATATAATTCCTCAAATGTTAAGATTTCCATTTGATTATAATAAGTTTTCCTTCAATAGGCCCTACTATATCCAAACTGATTTTCACCTGTAGAATCTTTCACCAATCCACATTGAATGGTTCCCTCAGTACAATTGTTCCTGTGCAACACTTGATGTGGAACAGTATACCTGGTACCAACATTTGTGCTGAGGGAGCCATCCAGTGTGTATTGGTGAAAGTATAGATAGATACATGCAAAAAAAAAATCAGTTTGGATATATTGAAAGAAAACTTTACAAAAGTTAAGATATTTTTTTTTTTCAATTTACATCATTCTAGCAGTCGATAGAATACCTGGCAACTATTTATTCTGTAAATACCTTAAAAAGTTTATTGAACTGCAGCCAGCCTCTAATAATTCAAGCCAGACACAGCCACCAAAGGCGATGGCTCAGCTGCAGCCAGCCAATGACAGCCCTTAGCCAGCCAATGTTGGACTGACTGGCTGACAGGTCTAAACATCTGAGTCTATAGAGATCGCTGTGTGAATCTCATAAGACGGTTGGTTAATTGTTGTCTGAACTTCCCTTTTGATGAATCTCATCTATTGGTTGTGAACTTTCCTTATTTATTTTGGCAAAGATCTAGGTTTTTTTAAGGTCTGTTAATTGATAATCACTTAAAAGTCAGTTGAAGTCAGTTGAAATTACTTCAGTCAGTTGCAGTTGAAAAGTTATCAACTAGTCGACTTAGTCAGTTGAAATGGATAAAGTCAGTTGATTCATTAAAACAACTGACTCCTGGGTCTAGTCTTGAAGGTGTTTCTTGATTTGAAAATGAATATTCGGGGACTTTGTGCTTGAAATAATCATTCGGGCGCGCTCTTACGAAGAAATAAATAATTTCCCGCTAAGGAAAACTCCAAGCCCCCCCCCCCTGATTATAAAATGGTCGCCCCCTTACTGTGACTTCATGTGTTGGCCTGATTGCATGGGTAGGCCTATTATAATTTTTGGGCATCACCCCCAAAATTTATTGACCTCCTACGCCTAGAATGGTGGACTTCAATTTTTTAACTCGCTTAATTAATTCAGTCACAGTCGTTGAGGCGGGGGAGTCCGGGGGCTGCAGCCCCACTCAACATTTTGGAATATTATTTTTTTCATTGACTTTTGGGCAGAAACTATTGCGAATTTGACTTTTTTGGGCTATTTCTTTAGGCAGTCCCCCCCAAATTTTGAGAAACTCCCATGTCCCTTGATGCATGCATCATATGATAGATGTAGATCTAATGGTTCATCTAATTAAGGGCCTCTCTCTATACAATTAACTTTATTAAGGAGCTTAAGGCCTCCAGAGTCAGTATAACTGATATTAAAAGGAGGCTCAGGAGCTATTAGAATTTTTGCCCCCCCCCCCTTTCCCTCAGGCCTGGATCCGCCTCTGAGTGAAATTTTATGATGTTAGAAGCCATTATGCGGAACTCAAACTCGGATTTTGATTGTCCGCAAAGATTATAAAACTGTTTTTAATTGATTAATTTTGAATTGCACATGGTCAATTGAATATTCTCGGGTAATAGAGTAGTCTAGGTTAACGGACAAAAAAAATCAGGTCTATTTGAGGAAGATTGGATTATTACAGTGAATCCGCTTGGCAACCTTTTTAGCAATCCGCATTGTGGTGTACTTTTGCGGACCGGCGAATTGGCGTCGTCCACGTTCTGAGTGTATTTGCACATGCATCGAAGTGATATCTTGTGACTGGGGTCAAAACAGTGGACAGGCATCAATCACACATCATCAAGGTAAGGCCTTAGATCTAATGAACATTTCTACTTAATTACAAGTGCATTTTCGCTGTATTAGTGAATGAAAACACCCCTCAATCAGCCCCCTCATTTTGCCAGTTTTTGCCTGTCAAAATGTGCCCAGCTATGACAGATCAATCAGCCCTTGACTTGTAATCATTGTCTATTCTAGAATAGCTTCGTCACTGGTGATATCAGTAGCCTGAGCACATGTCTCTGAGGGATTTCCTACTGTGCAGATCTACATTTGGCTTGAGTCTTATGGCTTTGATGAGACTTAAATTTATTTAGCATGGTATTGGTAGCTTTATAAGTGCAATTTGGACAATCTATTATCTGTTAGACAATCTATTATTGAACAATCTAATTATGATTGATTGATTGATTTTACCATTTTGTATAGATTATACCATTTGCTATTTGCATATTATGAATTGATGTGGCACAAATATGTGGCAAAAGACCACTGAATTTTAAGTGTTAAACTTTAAACTTAAATGAGTACTAGACCACGCCCCCTTTTTAAAAGGCTTTTCTGGAGCACCGACCTTTAATTATGCTTTAAAGTTTAAATGAAATTAATTTCCCTAGTAAAACCTTAAACAGCCTTTCCTTTGAATGATACTTAAATAGATTAGGCTTGCATGATTTAAAGTCAGTTTTACTTATAGTAATACTCGACAATGTGACTGTCAGTTGCGGGGCCTGGGGGCACGTGCCCCCCATATTGGACCTTAACAGCCCCCCAAGTACCCCAAGCACTTAAGGATCTGGAGTTACGCCACTGGATATTGTACTTGAGTGTATCCATGAACCACGTGTGTAACAGGGTTCCCACTCAACCTGGAAAACCTTGAAAACCTGGAATTTTGGGTTGTGCTTTTCCGGCCTGGAAAAACCTTGAAAATGTGGTATTTCCACCAATAACCTGGAAAAAGTCTGGAATTTGGGGTTCTCTTGCCAAAATTGAAACGGTCCAACAAATTGTGGAATTTGACGACTGTCTGGGGCGCAAAATCGGTTTGAAAAAATTGCAGGTTTAGGCCTTGAAAATTGGTTTTGGCAGCCTTGAAAAACCTGGAAAAAACCTTGAATTTGAACTAGGCGAAAGAGTGGGAACCCTGGTGTAACTGTAAGTTTAACGAAGCCATTCGTGAAAACCCATGTTTTTAGGGAGATTGTGAGAATTATATATATATATATGAGGCCTATAGGTTTATATTTTTCCTGATAAGAACCATTATTTTCGAAAAGGGGGATTGTCAACATTACATGAAGCCAGGTTTTACGATATATCTTGGCAGGTTGGCAGAACACTTCGATAAGGGGAGGGGCGAGATGGGGGATGGGGCAGTGGATATTTGGGCACCTGTCTATGGTTATTAATGTATTTTTGAGCCCAGAAGTGGCCCAACTCCTCCTGAGAAAGGAAGAATGAATTATGCTCGGAACTCATCGTGGCTCTCCTAGAATAAATTTATAGCAATGCACATTTTATGTAGGTTGTCCTGTAAAATATTGATAATGAAACTAATTTCCCAAATAGAACCTTAAAACCCCCCCCCCCCCCCACTCCTCTTTGGGGATATATACCTCCCCACTCATGTAACATGTGTAGTATTTACACCCCAAGCATGCTCATAATCTGGCTGATTATCTAAAGTTATTCGAGGTAATGGCTACAAAGACTGATATGACTTGTTTTATCATGGTATATTCTGTATCTGTAGATTAATTGGGGTTGTAGTGATTAGCCATTCAAATGCCTGTAATGGACACAAACAACTGCTATTTTAGATCCAGGAGTCTGACTCCCTGTGGATTAGCACCCCCATAATCCCTAAGCAGCTTATTGTAACATTATGCTAATGAGTCATTGCATGACCCTTATACTGGGTGAAGGTCATTCTGGTGTCAATGAGCTATTTCTGATGCAATCTGCATAAATTAATGATGCTTTAGTTCATGAGCATGTTTCTGTATGTATATGTATGAGGCTGTTAGTTACTGTCAACAACTACGAATTACAACACCGAATCACTGATGTATATTGATTTAGATGATAATGATGTCAAATATATTGCATAGCAATATATAATAGCTTTATATATTGGTCTATGTGCAGGCTAGATATGATTAATCAATAATAGGCAATGGTCTGAGCATCCCTCGAAAATTAAATTTAAAAATAAATTGGCTATCTTTTCTTTTTTCTAAACTTTAACTTTTAAAATGACTCTAATAAATCTGGAGTTCAGTGAATTGCAGTGTGGCTACAGACTTACAGATTTTAGATTGTGAATCAGATTAGTATTGTCGTTCTTCCGGTTAGGTCTACGACCTTTGGGACCTGGATTCTATTCCCAACTTTAGCTACTCCTATAATTACAATATATAACTCATGTTAGACAGTTGGTTAATTTAAAGCTGTGAGTGGATCACATCAGATTTACTGTGGTGCTTGTCTGTCCATTAACTTATTTGGTGAAACTAATCATTGTTGGTGCAAGAATACAGAACATAAAAGCCCCGTCTCCGACAGGGGGGGGGGGAGGGTTGGTCAAGTGGTAGTGTGCTGGGCTGCCAATCGTTGGGTCCAGTGTTCGAATCCAGCTGTTGCCGGGACACCTAGGTCTATGTTGGACGCAGAGTCAAAGATAAGTACTCGTCCGCTGGTCTGAGACGAGTATAATATGAGGAGGACGAGTAACTTCACTTAATTACCAGTCCGTCAGACGACCAAATTCAAAAGGAAATATTGTTACTTCACTAACATGATAAACAACAGTAGAGACAACATAATAAAATAGTTCATTCCAGACAACGTCTGACTGCCTCAATCTGATGCATTGAACTTGTGCCTCTCTCTGGGACAATTTGACAATAGAGCCTCATTCTGAAAATTGACCATTACATATTTCCTCCGCAATTGTAATTTCATGTTCAAATAATCCTCATTACTAGAAGGCACCCAATGTGCAACTCTTCTTCTTAATGGATATCCCTGTCTGGATAGGCACGTCATCTTGGAGCATGTGGAGGGAGTTAAAAACATGCAGTCAATCATTGATCATAAATGAATTCCCTAATCTGGTAGTAGATAAATATTCCGGCAGTCTCACTTCCATTGCTGAAATATTATGTGCAGCATAGACGATGCTGCCACTACATATGCTTGTTTTATACTATAGTTTTCAATGGTGCGAGAAATAATTAATAAACCTCAGAGTTTGATCAGCAAACTCTTGTCGGCGTTGAACAATTGTTTTCAAATTATATAGATGTCAACATTGCGTTTTGGACCAAACGTTGCAAACATTGATAATGAATTTCAGGACGAGTAAACTTTTGGGAGGACGAGTAACTTTTGAATGGAACTAGTCCGTTGACGAGTAACACTTTTTGCTTATATTTGTCCCTGGTTGGACGGCTGTTTCAATCATCCTTCACCTCTTTGCAGTGTCCTCCTCCTGTCCTAGTTAGCCTGCCAAGTGCAAAAATACAGGACGTAAGGCCCAAATCATCCATTCATCATCCCTGTCTCCAACATATGTCACAGTTGTGACACACCAAAATGAGTCTTCATTCAGCATTGCAGTTCATGATTTGCTTGTGTAGCAAAAATTTTAGAGGGATTCATAAATAGAGGATCGGATCTGGATCTCCCAAATAAAAATGGTCATATGAATATAACCTTTGTGCTCTGAAACTTAAATATTATGAATAAAGTCTTCTCAGGGTCCTATTCGTGTATAGTATGGATGCTTCAAGCGTATATGACTATGTTGGCATGTGATATGGAAGTAGTATAGATGCATGCCCACAGGTACTAAATTGATATTGATTCTTTCTGTTTTTGCAGATGCGATTAGTAAATCATCTCTGGCTCCTGGGCCTAATAGCATTAACAGTCGTCCCCTCATACCATTGCCAAGACGATGATTTTGACGATGCGGAAATTGAGGATGCGATGGCAGACGAACCACCTGTAGATGATTTAAAAGTGCCTCAGAGAGAAAAGGTATTAGAATTTAAAATTTTATGATGGTGATTTGCATTTTAGACCAATTAATGCTAATTTGTATTATCATAATTGGCATTTAAATTGCCTGTGGAAATACTATTACTGCCTCGAGTCGCGTCTTGGACTAGGCATCTATGAACAAAATTAATTCAGTGTTGTCAAATTGCTTGGTACTTAATTAAGGTATTGCTTCTTAATATTATAATTTTTATATGGACTGGTTTTAATTGGTTTTATTTTTATGTTTTAGCCCGTTTATAAAACGCCTACGGTGAAAGGGGATGCATTTTTTGTTGAAACTTTTGACGATGCTGATTCCATTGGAAAAGTGTAAGTTGGTGAAAAAATTATTACAATTTGTGCTTAGTAACCTGAAATTGTGTTATACATGCTTAAATAACCATTAGATAATGATTTCCATAAATTTATGTGATGAATGAATTATTCGTGATCTCATTTGTCTTTTTTCCTTCACAGGTGGAAGTTGTCTACAGCACGCAAAGATGAGACCGATGAAAATATTGCCAAATACGATGGTTTGTATTAGTTTATTTGTTGGTTTAAAGCCATTTGCGCCTTTTCTGGTGAAAAATTATTATCAGGTTGAGTAATGAGTATGGCACACATGTATAGTTGTGGTCGCATTTCACATTCTAACATAAAACTGATAATTTCACTGAGAAGCGTAGATTCTTCTGCCATAATTGCAAAGCTTTTGAATATTCAGAGGTATCTGTAATGAGCATATCTTTGCTTTTGCCTACATAGAGGGTCCCTCATCCTCGTGTAGAAGTCTCTCTTTGTTGTCATTTAAATTTTCGAATGAAAAATACTAAGTTTTTTAGAAAGAGAAAGACAGTATATGGCCGGGAGATTGTTTATTGTGGGGAATACTATAGTCGGGAATATTTAGCCTATCTACTGTTATATATATACGAAATGGCAAACTAGTTGTATCCTGAGTCTGTCTGGACAGTCTGGTTCTGCAGCATGAATCCATTTGAAAATAGACATTTAGTTGAACTTTGGATACAAACCTTTTGTGACAATTTGCGATTATCAATTGCTTTTCAGGACTGTGGTCCGTTGAGGGTGCGGAAGAAACTTCCTTGCAGGGCGACAAGGGTTTGGTCCTCAAGGTAAATACCCTTTATTTTGTATTTATGCATGTATGAATTATTCTTTGGATCATCATTAGTTTTCTGAAGTTTTGGTGAGGTATACATACAATATACAGTTTAGCTAAAGGTCACAATATTGCATGTGAGTAAATGAACAAAGAGAATTTCAAGAGTCACGAATATATGTATGCTCGTTACGCAGTGAAGAATGGGGTGTCTTGGATGATTTGGTGTCCATGCAAACTTGTTGCAATGAGGTGTATAATTTGTATAAATGATATTTTCTTGTATTTCAGTCTAGAGCTAAGCATCACGCCATTAGTGCCTTATTGAACAAGCCGTTCACATTTGAAGGAAAACCACTTGTTGTACAGTAAGTGTTTCAAGCTTTTAAAGAAAGATGAATGACTTATAAAACGCTGGACTCAATGTTGATGCATCTTTGATAAATTGTCGTATTGCTAGATATGCTCTCACTGAAACATTGTGCATTCCAGATATGAAGTCAAGTTCCAGAGTGGACAGGAGTGTGGAGGAGCCTACGTCAAACTGCTCAGTCAAAAGCCAGGCATGAAATTGGTAAGATTGCTGATTTGTTTCTCTATCCATTGTCAAGTCTTTCTCAAGTGTGGCCTGACTGTCATGGCAATGCAGAAACTGTGCCTCGACGAACATGCCTACTGAAAACTCAATAGGAATGTTATGGGTATTAAAGTGCCCAAGTGAACTTAATTAATAGCCGTTATTGTACTGTTTGTCAGTTTGATTTTGGTTTCTTACTTCTGTATTTCCCGTTACAGGAAGAATTCTTTGACAAAACCCCATACACCATTATGTTCGGTCCGGACAAATGCGGTAACGAAAACAAATTGCATTTCATCTTTAGGCATCAGAGTCCCACTACTAAGGCTTTTGAGGTATTTATATTTCCCCAATTACTTTTAAATCTTTGGTTTGAGATTTGTTACACTTTTCTAATTAAGAATTCATTGCTTCTATATGAGTGTGTGTCTTTGTTTTCAGGAAAAACATGCCAAGAAACCGACAGCTGACATTTCAGGATTTTTCACAGATAAGAAGAGTCACTTGTTCACATTGGGTGAGTAATTTGTGGTTGTTCACAGTTTCTTTTAACTAAAATGTCAGAAGCCAGGGCATAGTTCCTCCGTGGCCTAATTGGTAAGTGTGCTTGTCAACTGGCTTTGAGGGCGTGGGTTCAAATCTCACCCGGGAACTCACTTTAGTCCGAGCCCATGGGACGTTAAATGGAGGTGGGTTGTATCCAGTATTCTATGCTGGGGCAACTGAAAGACCCTGGGCATCCCTGAATTAATAGGGTATGTGCCAGACTCACAGTCTTCTCATCTCATCATCATACGGCGATCGCCTGCCTCGATATAGCCCACGAAGGTGCTGCAGAGGCATAAAACACAAACAAACAGAAGCCAGTGCATATACCTTTCATATTTAATTAATTTTGACCTTCTGAAAGTGGTTTATTTTGGCAGTACCTAAAGCGATAATTTTAATTTTCAACTTAATTTTTGAAGTAATAAGTATAGGTTATTCACCTTGGGAAAGGAAATCATATGCAATTTGTCCATCAAAGGTTTTACTGTTTACTAAGTGTGACAACACTCGAAAATGAACAAAATGTAAACAGTTATTGTCATCACTATATTGTAATATGCCATGTTTACTTTCATTGGCGAGGGTAAATGGCTCCCAATCGCTGGTCCAGGGTTCGAATCCAGCTCTTGCCGGATTACCTTGGCTGATGTTGGACGGCAGTTCAATCATCCTTTGCCTCGTTGTTAGCCTACCAAGTGCATACATACAGGATGCAAAGTTCAAATCATCAATTCATTGTTGTTTACTTTCAGTTGTTAACCCCGACCAGACCTTTGAGGTGTTTGTTGATCAAGACATGGTCAATTCTGGAAGCTTGTTAGAGGACATGACGTAAGTGATGCTTACACTTTCAGCCTCGGTATTGAAATAAGAAATATTTTGATAACACATAGTAATATGACATTAGCCATTGTGTAAGCTGATATTGATTTAGCCTAAAGGATGGTATCTCTGGACATGTACCTCACAACCTCAGTGTACTTTACTTGTTTTTGGAGGATACATTTCGTGTGTGTAGATGTCCTAGAATTTGAATGTTGAATTTCTTATTTCTTTTAAACGAAATGACTCATTTTCATCTGCAACATTTTCAATATATATATATACACGTTCTTGGTATCCAATGATCTTTCTACTTGTTTTTGTTGCTTCGTGGTTGCTCAGTGTATTGCTAAATTTATGTCGCCAAATCAATTCTTAAATTGCCACATGGGTTTTATCTATTATGAGTTACAGCTTCTCTGTCAATTCAAAATTGATAAATTTTCAATGTTTAATTTTAAAGACCAGCTGTTAACCCAGCTAAGGAAATTGTGGATGCTAATGACAAGAAGCCTGAAGATTGGGATGACAGGGAAAAGTAAGTTATATTGATCTAATTTATTGTTGGCGCCATATGAAATAAGGCAGCCGACTCTGTTTTTTTGTTGGCGCAATATGAAATAAGGCAGCCGACTCTGTTTTTGCTGTGTCACATGGCGAATGGCGGAGGCTGAAGTGGCGAAGGCTGAAGTGGCGGAGGCTGGAAGTGGCGGAGGCTGAAGTGGCGGAGGCGTAGACACAGCTCAGACAGAAATAATAGCAATCAATGATAGTGGTCAATGATAGCAGTCAATGGTATCCCAAGGGTGGGGGTACCCCGGGGTTACCCCAAGGGTGGGGGGGTACCCCCGGGGGATACCCAAAGTCTGTAAATTTTCTGTATAAATGGAAAAATAATGCCCCAACATTTCGTCCATCTGGGACACCATTCCATGCTCCAGATGATCCCCTATCCGATGCTGCCTCTAGTTATGGACTAGCTTGGCTAGTAGTACTTTGGGCTTCCAATCGCTCGGTCCTGGGTTTGATTCCAGCTCTTTTCGATCCCTGGACTTATGTTTCACAGCATCGTCAATCGACCTTTGCCTCATTGCTGTGTTCTCCTAGTGTCCTAATTGGCCTACAGAGCCCATAAATACAGGATATAAAGCCCCTGATGTTCCATCCAACTACTACTTTTGTTTGATTGTCTCAAATTATTTGCTCTTTTCCAGGATCCCTGACCCAGAAGCTGTCAAGCCTGAAGATTGGTAAGTCTTGTTTGCTGTAATTCTTTTGAAGCCATTCTGCTTTTCCTTGGTATATATCGTTATGCAGAATTTCTAAATAATGTATATTTTATATTATTGCTTGTTTATTTCCACAGGGATGAGACAGAACCAGAGACAATTCCTGATGAGGATGCCGTGATTCCTGAGGGATGGTTGGAGGATGAACCCGAACTCATCCCTGACCCTGATGCTGAGAAACCAGCTGATTGGTAAGCACCATTTAATCTTCTTGTCTCTTCAGAAATTTTAATTTCAGATTTTCAGTTGTCTTTAAGTACTGTGCAAGATGGAATTACGTCATCCAGAACGTCCAATGTCTGAGTGATTAAGCAGAAACTAGAGCCCTTCCAGCTATTATAACAATGAAAAATTTGCCGGATACTATATATCCCATTCTGCGTGGATAGACAGATAAATCAGTTGATTGACAATTTTAACTTCCTTTAGGGGATAAGAAAAAAATTACCAAAAACCAGAGTGTAATGTGTGGGACCGCTGTAGTAGGCCTATAATTGTTCTTATAACAACTTTGAATTGCCTCTAAGTAGCCCACACTGGTGCTGATGGGGCGTAAAACACAAACGCACTCACTCACTTGAAGGTTCACATTTATCGGCTAATCTTTTACATAATACGTGATACCGTGAAGAGAACTGCTTTAAAATTGTATGTTTTGTTTTACAGGGATGAAGAAATGGACGGAGACTGGGAAGCTCCTATGATCAGTAAGTTTATGATTAAAAGTTGAAACAGTGCAAATAGTGCTGTTCATGTACTATTTCTTCTTATAGCTAAGAGGTATATTCCTTTGATTGCTAAATACGTTTTGTTTGGGAATTTCTTAAAAATATAGAAAGTTGTGCTTTCCTGAGTCTCGATCTGCATTTACCAATATTCATGTATTTAGACTTAGAAGAATGCAAAATGATGTCTCGGGCTTGCATAAAAAATCTGTAACAATTTATGTCATAATATTCCGTAATACCCTATGATGTTTTTTGTCTTCCTCCAGGCAACCCTGCTTGCGAATCTGCCCCTGGCTGTGGCGCCTGGGAAAAACCTTCCATTAAGAACCCCAAGTACAAGGGCAAGTGGCGCCCCCCAATGGTCGAGAACCCCAACTACAAGGTATTAAAGAAGCAATATCTGTATTACGAACTGATATGATGATTTTGTGATCTCTCTCCCTTTGGTACTTTGTGTCTTTTTTCTTCCACAGTGTTATAACATTAAGAGTAAGATTTTGGAAGTTTTTTGACATCTCTTTTGTAGGGAAAATGGCGCCCAAGGATGATCGACAACCCTGATTACTTTGAAGATAAAAACCCATACAAGATGACTCCCATCGTAAGTATAACTGTTATAAAGTTGTCTGAAACAGTAATTCATAAATTGACATGAGTGACCACATCGTAAGCAATGTTGTGATGCCTGACAGAATAGTTTTTTAACCCTTACTGGACTGAAAGGACATTTATGTGCATCCCTAGCTAGCTGAGCTGCCTGAGGAACCATTTATATAAGTCATGAAATCCTGTGGCTGGTTCTTTGAGACTGATGATACTTTCAAATAAGATTCTTTTCTAGAGCAAGTGGTCCTACATCACTGTCCAAACATTTTTAATTTGATACATGATAAAAGTTATGAAGGCGACTAAATGTTCGACATGGGATTTCGAAAATCTTTTGCAGAGACTTTAGTGTAGAGAAAATGTCTTTGATTCAGATATAATTTTATGCTCTTTGTCATTACTGCTGATTGGTTCTTTAACTTCAAATATAAATCACCAAACCCCTCCGGCTTTCTTTCTGATAGTTTCTAGTCTGTAATGCTGGCAATAGAATGCAGTATGCTATTTAATGCCTGTATCACAATATGCTTTATGTATATTTCAGGGCGCTATTGGTCTTGAACTGTGGTCCATGTCCGACAACATCATGTTTGATAACTTCATCATCACTGATGACAAGAGCGTGGCCGATGCTTTTGCTGTCGACAGTTGGGAATTGAAACACGTCCATGAATTGTCATCGTCCTCTGGGGTAGGTTGAACTGCTTATAAGTTATATCTGTTGAAATTTGTATATTAAATAGTTTTATTAAAAGTAATGAGAAATATGTTCATGTAAAGTCCGGTTTTTAAGTCACTTTCAGATACGTTTGATAAGTTTTGATAAGTTGTTTTTAAAAAGGACCCCCTGATGAAAGGTTTTCTTAAATTATTGATGTGAAAAGTGTTGCAATATTGATTTTATGCTAATGATTACAGTTGAAATGAGAAAAACATTTGATATTGATAAACTTCTTTTTTATGAGTATTGCATGAGTGAGGTTTTTAAATGTATCGGAAGGTGGAGATAATTTTGAGCATGTTTGGGAGTTGATTTGAAATTGAATTTCTAATGATTACTTTTGAAGTAAATCTTAATATAACACCACTGCTTGCCTGATTGATAAAAATTTATTTTGTGATCATTCAATATTTTTCACTAACTTCCAAATTACCTTGCATGTTTTGCTGTAATAGTGGATTTAACGTATCCTGAAATTTAGACATTGAATGGGTTGATGGAAGTACACTTGAGTGGAGTAGGCCTTGTGATGAGCAACTGCCTTGCATTGAAGTGTAATGGTCTCTTTTAGGGGTGTGGTCTGTCCTTGGGCCTTAGGCCAGACATATTTGAGTTTTAGCTTCTCTGACCAGAAGGTCCGAGAAGCTAAAGATCAATTATGTCTGGCCTAATGAAAAATGATGAGGCCGAAGAGCTTGCATGTCGGAGGGAGAGTGCACACTGCACAGTGTTTGTTGCAAGGCCTGCTCTACTCATTCTGCATGATTAACTTAACCATACAATGATGGGTGAATAATAATTAAAATATTAAAATAGAAATAGATAACAATTGCAATGGTTTGATGGGTGTGATTGAGACTTAGCAGAGGGACATGGCATGCTGTCTTTTACAGAAGAGTGTGGTAGATGCCGTTCTGGATGCGACCAGAGAACGACCGTGGTTGTGGGCCGTCTTCATCTTAGTCATTGTCTTGCCTATCTTGCTGGTCGTGGCCTACTGTTGCGTCAGCTCCAGCTCCCCGCCTAAGGTAACTGCCCTCCTGAGGGTCGTGTAAATGTTGTGCACTGACTGTTGTTTTTTTTCCGTGTGTAGGGTTGGTTCATGTATCTGTACGAGACGGCCAACGAGCGGCCCTGGCTGTACGCCGTCTATCTCATCCTATTTCTTCTTCCTGTTGTTTTCATCTCGCAATATCTCTGTCCCACACGGGGACCTGGGTTTCAGGTATGAGGCCGACCGAGACCACCACCAGCATCATCTTAAAATTCTATGAGGCTTTCTCCTGCTGACAGGTCACTGCGACCTTACCGAATAATCCCAACAATGTGATAACACTCGTCAAGATGTGACATCATGTGAGCCCATTGTTTTGGTGATGATGTCACTGGATTGGTCATGTGATCAAACAATGGATTATTTAGGTCGCAGTGACATCTGACAACAGGAGGGAGCCTCATATTCCTCTATCCTGCTTAACAGACTCAACTGATTAAAAACAATTCTGCACATCGTAAAAATATTCTCGACATGATAGAAGTATTCTCTCCATCGTAAAATAACAAAATTCTAACCATAGTAAAAAAAATTAACCATAGTTAAAAAACTTCTTCATACGTTATCTTTTATAATATATTCTGATCAATCCGTGCCTTGGCAAACGGAAAAGGCTTCACTAATAGAGCGCCAATAAGAGTCTGTCTATGCTGCGCACCATCCTTGGATATTTAGCCAGTTTGATCTCAACCAACTGGTTCACTTACAACTCTTTGTTTTTTTTTCTCTCTATCTTTAATGATATTGCTTCGTTTTGAGTTGTTGAATTAGCAGATGTCAACCTGAACAAGTGAGGAAGCACTGTTAATGATTATAGTGTCAGTACCACATACTGTATAATATCTATAACGCCAATATCTTGTATTAACCTGTTTCAAGAAGAATTCTGCATAGAATTTTCTTATGGAAACAAAATTAAACTTTAAGAAAAAGCAATCTCTAATATTTCTGTTAAATAATTATTGATGCTGGTGTTGGTTCTTTTTTATGTTCGTTTTTTTTTTCTTACTTAATTTGTTTGTCTGTGTACAGTTGTGTGTGTTAGTATTCTCATGTAAAGTCTGTTTATATATTTATATATATTTACTTTGTTCTCTCGTAGAACATACATTTCTGTTATTTTGTTTTGTTACTCAGTTACTCTTCACTGGTCATTTCGAAAGTAAAATTTATTTGTTGTGTATTGAAATGAAATATAATCTGTTATAACTATTTATAGATAAATTTGAGGACTGAAATATTAAAGATAGGTGAAGTCAAAAGACCATGTTAATCTGTGAGAATGCTGAAGCAAGATCGACTTTTATAAATTTTCATTTTAAATTATTTTAATCAACTTAGTTATCAGTGTACAACATCATAGTAATCACAGTAAATATATTAACATTGAATCTACAATGCTGAATAAGAATTTCCAAAAATAATTGCATGTCTGATTAATCTCTTTTTCATTATAGCCTGAACAGGCAGCAGCCAGACGCAAGAAGACAGACGAAGCAACCGCAGATGACAGTGATGAAGATGCAGCCAAGAAAGAAGCCGGAGATGCTACAGCCGCCAAGAAGAAGTCCTCAAAAGGAGCCTTAGAGGCTGAGGATGTAAGTGATAGCTCATTTACGTAATATACCGTAAAACGGGTAAAGTTGGCAATCAGGGGGAAAGTTGGCAACCTATTTTAACCAACTTAATGGCAGAAATGTCAACTTTCCTCATATCACTGTCGTAGGTGGCAAATTTGCCAAAGAAACTTGTGAAATTAATAATTTAATAACAGATAATTTAATGTGATATCACAAAATTCCCTTTTCACGTTTGTGATGATTTCCATTTTTACTCTAAGAATAGTAAGTTAGTTACCAATGAACCTTGTTGGTCTTTTCAGGAGGATGAAAACGAAGGTGATGTTGAGGAAGAAGATGATGATGATGAGGAGGACACGAGTGCAGCCAAAAAGTAAGTAACAGAAAATTAATAGCAAATGTGAAGATTCATTTGGTTTGGAAAGCCATAACAGGTCTGTGTGTATGTTTAGTTCAGAGAGGCTAAAACTTAAGATGGCTATTGAGGTTTCAAGTGCTCTAATAAATACATGACATAAAGCCCCAATCATCCACCTGTCAAGATACTGATTCCATTAAAATGATTAAATATAACCTTGGAGAACTTTGCTTAAAACTCCTTGCCATTTACCACATCACATTTGCTGAAGCGTCCTCTGTGCTGCTATAGTATATTGTGTATTTTGGCTGCAAATAAGCCACACAGGTGGCCAATTTATATGCATCTCACCCGAATGAGCTACGGCGGCTTCTGTCATTTAAGCTCTAGGTAAAGCACTGGAAAATAATGGGAGTATATTGGACATTTTACCATAAGTATTTGCAATTTTAATTTTAAGCTCTGCAAAATAAAAGGGTTGCACTGAAAAAAAAATTACAATTATCGTGATTACTTATTGGTGAATTAATTAATTTTTCAGGACGTCACCAAGGAA
This sequence comes from Platynereis dumerilii, assembly GCA_026936325.1. Taxonomy (NCBI): domain Eukaryota; kingdom Metazoa; phylum Annelida; class Polychaeta; order Phyllodocida; family Nereididae; genus Platynereis; species Platynereis dumerilii. The sequence goes on along the minus strand of JAPTHN010000037.1, from coordinate 8,825 downwards.
GAGAAAGGGGGCCAAAAGAGAATAAGCCGCTATACAATTGCTAGTCTGGTTTCAATCAATTTGTTTTAACTCCTGTGTTATGTTTGATAATTTTATACAGTTCTTTCTTCTTGTAAAGTAAATGCACATGGCTTTATATGCAGCGATGAATCTATGAAAATATGATGATGCACTCTGATAGGTTATTAATTAATACATCAAAGATCAACATTACATACAAATATATATATATGTTGGATTAATGACGAACAGGACATGTGGTAGGTTATCGTTTCATATACCTGTTAAATATTATAAATAATGACTTAATCTTAGGGGAAATGAGTTAATGATCAATAAGTATCAACAATATTGTACTATACTAAGGGCGATAGTGTCATATTGGACCATGAGTCATGACGCCCCATTGGGTATGCAATTGGGTTGGACAGGGGTTCGCTATTTTTGACAAATTGTCTCACACTTGTAATTTAATCAGACGTAATCAGATGAGTGAGTGAAGCGAAAGGAGCGTGCGAGATATGAAGTACCCTAGATCAGTTTGTAAATAGGAGTGTACATAATTCTGAGAAAATTGTCAGATAATTGTATGTAGGGTAACATGTATGCTGTATGTCGTGTGCGTCGTGAAAGGACCAGCGAAAAAACATAGCTTCACGCATTTCACAACTTGACAACAAGTCAACAACAACAACATTCATAATTTACTGTTATCGTTTTGTATATCATGGTTAATGAGCTGTTATAATAGTCATTGATCAAGCATAGGTCTATAGAATTATTGTTGTACGTTTTTGTAGCCTGACGTTATAGGATTTAATCTTAATCAATCCAGCAGCAGCATTTGAAACTGTGCTGTCAGATCTATTTCCTAGAGCTCCGTCATTCTCGATCTGCTAGTAACGCGAGTTTTAGCGATTTCATTGCTGCATGTTGCAGCCATTAGTGACAATCCTATGGGTTGGATATTGTACTCCAACGCTTGTTGGCAATAGCAAATTGTACTCCCAACGCTTGTTGGCAATAGCAATGCGGTTCCTGATGTTACATCAGTAGGAAGGGCCCGGAATGAAGTAGCTCTTTGGATATAAACTCTGATGCTTTAAATACCATGATATGTAAAGCAACTCCTTCAAGACTAGAAATTAATATAAAGACCGCTCTATGACTGCCTTCTTTCTATGCCGATTTTGTATAAAACGCATGTTAGGAATTGTAAGTACCCTTTTGTTTACCATCGTTCAAGTACCACAGTGATGACATCACAGAGTTATGATGTCATCAAACGATGGGAGACAGAGAACTCTGGGGGCAGGAGAGCAAAGTTTATGATGTCATTGTCATCAAGGAGTTCTGTCATAATTTAACGAAAACCATTGTTTGTTCAAGCATCCGTTATCATGTTCTTCCAGTGATAACCGTAGTTATTCAAGTTTTTTGTTTGTTGTGTTTCTCTGTCATTCAATACCACCTAGAACATTGAATCTCTGGACCCTGTTAATGCTATTCATGTACTACATAAGGCACAGAGTTAATGTTTCATATAATATGTTTATTATTCAGAACGTGTATTTGCATACATTTCAACGTTCATACTGTTCTTGTTACAGTTAAATATTGGTCAAATGAGGCTTATTACAATTCTTTGTTTTGATGGATATTATATTTGGTCATGCTATTAAGATAGGTGCAACTTGAATTGTCATATATATTAATAATGGCTATATATGTTAACTTTCATTATTTTTTATTAAGCACTTTGAAAATGTAGCAAACTGAACCATCTACACTCAAATAGAATTAGCAGAACTTCCAACAGTTGTGTATTTTATAATTTATTGCAACTCAATTTCAAGCCTGTTCCTTCCTTGATTACCACTTTTAACACTAGGCCGTGCAGAATCCTCTATACTCCACTGAAAGGAAAGCACGCTAAATCAAACTATCGCTAGTAAATAGTTGTTTTGTCTTTATGTGAATTGTATCTCTCGGATACTTCTTCGATTTGTTTGCTCTTGCCTAACATTAATGATTCCAGCGAAAATGTGTGTCAAGTGTGTTTATGTGACATTGATGAATAAATGATCAATTTATTTCAAGTTTTGTGTTGTTAATGTTGCTTGGAAATCTAGGAGTTAAATTCATCTTGTAACCTGTTAAAGATTCGGAGGTATTGGAATGTCTCACAATTTATATTTAACATCTCTAAGCCTGTGGTTAAGGCACTTGGAAAATTTAGGAATTTGGATATCTAAGAACTTGTTCATTCTCAACCTTGACAAGGATGCTTGAAGTGTGGCTCTTAAGCTGTCGGAGGCAAGAAGAGTCCATCACAAAGAATATGGACTACTGTCAATGTTCTATCCTTTCCTTAGTCTCGCATAGCTGAGTGTGAGCAACCACAGATCTGTAAAATATCCTATTCAATGGCACATACAGCTTGCGTTGTATTGGAAGTGCAAAGCTCCTTACAAAACTTTCTGGAGTTTGAACCCTGGAACTTCTAGAAGCAGACTGTAACAAAAGTCAAAATTACTGGGAGCCTTAACCACTGAGGCCACTTTAGAATGGTGTAGAAGTTTATCGGGAGTCCGAAGTTCAGTAATGATATGACTAACAAAATAAAGAATACACAAGCAGAAGGATATAAAAGATTGACCAGTTTATTTCATAACTTAAACTTAATAGTATTATGAATATATTTCCTAGATTCTTGCAGTGCTTTTTGCAGCGATGCTTTGTCGCTGAAATTGAATGTCAATACAAGTGATTCTGGCAGATGTTTTTTGGCCATTTTATCGGTTGGTTGGTCGTATCTTCCTCCCATGATCTCACAAACTCTCGCCGCCCATCTCTTTTGGATGACGTCGTCTCTCATCTCCTGGAAAGTGAATAGGACAGAATATTGGAGATTGATTTTAATAAATAAAGGGCTTATTGGATTCTGATACAAAATCATAACATCAACCTACATTTCAAAGCGTATCTCTTTTTATTCATAGTAATATCAATTTATCTATAACAATCTTCTGTGTTAAATTTATGCCATTATGACTAGAACCTGGCCAAAGGCCAAAACTAAGGTCAAAATGAAGTTGACACTTTTTGTTGAGCAAGTATAAACCAGAAACAGCAGAAGCAGATTCTCCTCAACGCCTTAAAATGCTTTTCACATTGATTGAGGAGTACTCACCGGCGGAACATAACATATTCCTAGCGCACTTTTTCGAGTGTCCTTATTCATGCTTATTAACATGATGGCTTTGGTCGGTCGCATTTTGCCTAGAACTCGGTAAACCTGTTAATGAAAGATTTTTCAAATAATAATAGATTTACAATTTAAATTTTGTATCATAACCACCTGTTACGGTGTTACCGGTACTTGTAAATTCTGTATGTAAAACACTCAGTATTACTTCGTTAATAGTTCACCTTTATCACTTACCTCACTCGTTTTTCCAAAGTCAATGTTGGCAACCACAAATTGTTCGGAGCTGTTGCTTAAAAGGTCATAAATCTCCTGGAAACATAAAACAAGTTTTACAAAAGGCAAGAAACGCTTCACTTTCCAAAGACTGTACTGACCAGCTGACAAACTCTCATTTAAAAACTGAGTCAATTGGTTGGCACAGCTGCAGGCCTCTCAATCTGTTCCTTCTGACTTTATCCCTCTCCTACTGTTCTTCTGTAGATCCAAGGCATGAGTGAGTAGGGGACAAGGGGGAGGACTGGTGTGTTAATGGATAAAAGATCAAAGGGCCTGTGGGTGAAGGAAACCAACTAACTCTTTACGGAATATTTAAAAAATTCAAACATATTTCCTCTTACATTATTGAGCACTTTGCGTTGCTCCACTTTCTTCTGTTCGTTCAAAACTTTTCCTTGAGTGTGTTTCAACGACTCCAATATCGCTTCTTTTTTCACTTTCGACATAGGCCGATCAGCAAACTGAAACCAGAAAATGACACAAAAATCATTCAGTGCCAAGCAAAATATATCTTTTGAACACTGAAACCTGAGAGGAGTGGAGAGCGCAACTGGGAAAAGTCCAGGCCTCTGAGTTTGCAGCTGTGAATGGTCTTTATGATTGAAATAAATACTATAAGATTTTGACCTCACCTTCAGAATTTCTGCCATTTTCTTAGCCCACTGATTAGGATTGTTTTTGCTTCTAACTTGATCCTGTAACTCATTTGCCATTTTTCTGAGTTGCTTCACATCTTCCATGGCCTGGAAATAGAAATTCAATATCTGACTGGTTATAAAGTCATACACTAAGGCCTGATTTCTCCTACAGAGTTTGAGTCTAAAACCTGATCTAACTGTAGCTCCTAAGTTTATCACCGCCCCAATGCCCCATTTCAGTGACAGAATGGCAGCACAGTATTCTTGAAAGTTCTAAATAAACAAGAAAGAAGAACTGAAGTGTGAAAAGATAAAACGATACACTTAAATGTCCCACAAACCTTAATAATGTAAGGGGCCTAACCAAAGTAGAGAAATTACCTGTAAAGCCACTGGTCCTGTCACAGCAGCAAGACTTTTCACTCCTTGACTCCTGCCGAGGAAGTGAGTTATTACTATAGCACCAATGTCACTGCTGTTCTCAACATGCCTGCAAAAATATCTTAAGTTTTTATTTACATTAAGGGAGGTCACAATAAATAGCCTGAAACGTCAACACAAAACCACTACACAATTTGGCTATTTAGAATGGAAATAGAATGGAAAATAACAGCAGTTTCTCTGATTGGCAAAATAGCATTATATTAGTTTGAACAGAAGCATACAGACGTACATTAGCATTGCATATAAGAATGACTTTGGTACATCCATTAAGATTTCAATCAATTAATTTTGGAGTCAAGTTTGTTATACCATTTCGGTAACGATTTATAAGAAAATGGTAACGTCAACTGTCATCTGATCACCAGAAAATAAAGAAATCATAATAGCCGTTTTTCTTTTCATTTATCAAATATCCGATTAATCAATGCTTACGTTCCACCACATAATTCAATGGAGTGCTCCACATTTGAACTTTCACTTGAATCATTCAAGAGACTTTGCACTTCTGGTCCAATCGATATAACCCTGACTTTGGATGGGTATACCTGGGAGGCAAAAATGAATAAGATGGATCAGACAGGACAAATACTGGATGTGATCTTGTCTGCCATAAAAACCATTCAGACTGCAATTCCAGTCAAAATAAAGTTTATGCATACTGATAACACTGATATTTATCCAAATACAATTCAAACTAATGTTAACAACTTGGAAAGCAATAAACGGGCAAGCTCCCTTGTATATTCAAAATATCATTCAGCCAAAATCTGAACGAAACTGTAATCTGAGAAGCAGTAACAAAATGCTCTTAAATGAACCACCCTCCTGCAATAAAAACAAATATGAAGACAGAGCCTTTTCGCATGCAGCTCCGAAACTGTGGAACCAACTCCTGAGATAGTCAAGGTCTCCAAAACACTTGAAGGGTTCAAGAGAAATCTTAAGACTTACCTATTTAAAAGTTTCTACAGATAAATCCAGCATCCACAAGCGCTAGTGAGCAGTTTACTGGAATTAGCGCTATATAAATGCCTATTATTATTATTATTATAAGTACTCACCGCTTGGGGTATCAGCCTAATGCCGTTTATTTTCTCAGCCGCAGACAGTGGAACTTCAGCCTTGTGGACGGGTAATGATTCAGAAACGATTTGTTGGGCCAAAGTTTCAATTTTTGTAATTTCAGAATTTGTTACTTGTGGCTGGAAAAGAAAGAGCAGACATTGCTAGATAAGCATATTAGAAGTTTACACCTAAGTCCTAAGTAAAATTTCATTTGGTCTACTTGTTTTACAATAATGGCTTTGAACCATCAGACAGTCAGTATGAGCCAATACCAACCGAATATGTGAAGACTTTAAATGGTACTGATCCATTGCCATTTACTGGGAAATCATAATATAGCTAAGGCGACACATAAGTTATTCTTAGCTTCGCGGACTCGCTGACACAAAAGATTTTCTGCCGACAGAAAAAGAAATAGCGCATACCCACAATTTTAATCAAATTTACATTATAAAAAATTTGCATTTAACTTTTTTTTCGTGCTTCTGACCGACCCTAGAAAAAGTGCCTTGAGAAGATCCGAGAAGCTAAAGATCAATTATTTCTGGCCTAACAAACAAGAATATTAGTGTTTGACAAGATCTCATTCTTTAATGGACTAAAAAAAGACTTTATTCGCATTAGACATAGAAGTAACAAACCTTCTTGCAGGAGAAATCAAACGTCAACTTCTGGGAGGATACATTGGACCCCTGCTGTACAACGCCCCCTAGTATCTTCTCCAGGGCGAAGTTGATCACATGAGTGGCAGTGTGGCCTCGCATACATCTGACTCTGCTCTCTATGTCAACCGTCTGAGTCAGGGTTTCACTCAGTTTAATTTGACCCTTCGTAACTGTTCCTATGTGAAGAACGTAGTCTCCAAACCTTTGCACATCGTTGATTTCCACTGCACTTCCCTGAAATCAGATTATAACAAGGGAATAAAAAAAAAATTAAAGTCATGGCCAGAACGCAAGTCAGCAATACTTAAGCATAGGCCTACGCCCTACATGAAATAGTTCATTGAGAGAGACAAAACATGATTTCTAGCAAAATAATTTATTAGCTACATTATTTTTTTCCAACCCCGTATCTCAAAAGGATTCACTCTTCATCCTTTTTAGGAGTCACAGCAAAGATCGGAGGACTGATTTTACACAAGGACAGATCATCATGCTTCCCGGCCCAAATTCAAAACAAAAGAATGTGAAGGATGGAAGAAGTTTAATAGAATTAAGGACTTGAGGTTACAAATCTCTGCTACTGTACTCCCAGTGACTGGGATTTTGCAGCACTGCAGCAAAACCATATTAAAGTGGATCTTGCAATCTGGATCTTAACAAAATACTCACAGAACTTGATACAAGTTGGCCTCGATCAGCAACCTGCCCTCCAGATTCTGCGTAAAACGAAGTCCTGTCAAAGATGATTCCTACGGAGGCTCCCTCTGTGGCAAAGCTGCTGAACTCCCCGTCAGTTTGCAAAGCTAAGACCTTGCTTTCACAAGTTGGCAGTTCTGGTTCATAAAAGATAAGAAAGATGCGTCCAATCAAATGAGCTACATCTTGGTGCTAAATTTAAAATCCAAATCTGTGCACCAGTCAGATTGAGGAAGTTTCAAATTATTTTTGGTGTCCATTTGCGCATGAGGGGTAAAATACTTCACAAGCGTTGTGGGCAGTGATAGCCTACTTTTATCGATATTCTGCAGTCATGGAAAATATTCTAATTTCAACATGTTACATATACATCATTGAGATATGATATCAAAACCATTCTGTTCCTATCAAACAGGGATGACCACAAAAATTCATGTGGAATATTAATGAGTTACAATTGCTCTCACCATAACTGCCAGACTTCTTTTCGTAAGAATACTTCAGATCATCGTCCGTGGGGGGATTTCCTTTTGCAGCAAGATCACGCAGGTCCTGTGGATCGAGGGCTTCCTCGTTGGCTTGTCCAGTAAAGAGAATCAACCTGGAAGAAGTCATTTTTCATCAACTTCAAATTCAATATAAACATGATATTTCATAATTTCATCTCTTTCTGAGGTTCTAAAAACTTTCAATCAAGTTTTATAGAATGCAATTGGCATCGCTTTATCTAAACACTGTTGATCTACTTTACATTTTGTTGAAGTGCACAGGATGCTTTTTTGTGACATAAACTTGAATTATTATTTAAAGTATATCAAAACAAAGAGCAACTTACTGGTTTGCATGCCTCTAATAATTTTTCATATTCGCCAAGACTCAATTGAACATTAAAATCTTCAGCTAAGTCCATCAGATTGTCCAGTGACACAGGCTGCCCAAATCTTCCTTCAACAATTTCATGAATTTGTTCACCTGTAATCGAGGCAGAAATAAAAAAGAAATTGCATTGAATTCTTCTTCTCTTTTAATGATTTTGGATATATCTAAATCACCTTTATGTTTGTATTTGACAATTGGATCTATTTCCGCAACATATGAATGATTAAATCATACTCATATCAAAACAACAACATTTCAAAAATCCGTATTTGCTCAGATCATTTTATCAAATGTTCTATTACCTGTTAAGCTTGTAGAGTTGAATTTCTTCAATGCCTTCTGCACTATCTTCCTGCCTTGTTCGATAGTTTCTATGTATTGCCTTTCTGTGTGATCAGTCCACTCAATGATCTGCAAAAAAGGAGTTTATTTATGATGATCCGGCATATAGACTTGTGGGCAGTATCCAGGCTACAGTAGCCTGCAAATCAGTTGCGAGCGCCAGCGAGCAGGCTACAACATTTCACTGAAGGTGCTGCCAATCAGGTCCTCGCTCACATGCATTTTGAAGCAGCCCAGTGAAGTTCTGCTGGGTTCTGCAGGGCGCGGACCTGAGAGGCAGCAGCGCCGACTTTAGAGGCAGCACTCCCAGTGACCTAGATCCCAATTCGATACCCAATTCGACTTGAATTTCATCAGTCTGCAGCCTCGCTCGCTCGCCTGCTTCTACAGCAGACTGACTTGTCAGTCAGGGCAGTATCGTCAAGCACAAGTTCATATCCTGGTGGCATCATTAGTTAATTGGATTGATACAACAAATTTGTCAGAAATTTTGGGAAATCCGAAAAATCAATATAAAACATCTTGTGAAAACTTGACAAACAAATATATTTCATGAATCATCATTCCAAGTTGCATCCAAGTAGACTTATATCAGTCAGAAAGCTGTTG